>PVJO010017401.1:0-40065 GCA_004026905.1 Hystrix cristata | reverse complement strand
AAAGTGTAGTTACACTTATTGCAAATAGGGAGGGGTGGGTGAATGGAAGGGAGGGGAGGGGAAGGGGGGAAGAGGGGGGAAAACCAAGATGTATCATGTACAGGTACAAAATAACCATGTTGATTATGATCATTATGTATGCAATGTACCAATACATGTTCTTGGTAAAAAATAATAAAAAATTAAAAAAAAAATAAATGAGATCAATATGATCATTATATGTACATTGTACCAATACATGTTCTTGGTTAAAAATAATTTTTAAAAATGTAAATTTAAGTTCAACTATTATCAAATCATTTTAATTGTATTCCAACAGTAATTAAGTTTTACAGTAAGACAACTTGAAGTTAATTTCCAACATCCCTAGTTAACTTAAAGCCCTGGACTAACATTGAGATACCTCACAGAAAATCACTGGGTACTTACATTATTTCCGAGTAACACAGAATACTGAAATGTTGGTTCTAAATTTAACTGTAGACTTGCTTTTATTTTTATATGCTATAGAAAGGTATATATCTTTGCCAATTTAGGAAGACATAAAGGGGCTGGGGATTTGCCTCAGTGGTTAGAGTGCTTGCCTCACAAGCACAAGGTCCTGAGTATGATCCCCAGCATCAAAAAACAAAAAATAAATAAATAAATAAAAAGAAGGCATAAAAATGTCTGCTGTTTTAAGGAGATGTAAAAGGGATATGTGGCTATGGAAAGTTGTACTGTGAGCTTTGCTAATCTGCTAAAATTTCATATACTACAAGTAAGTCTCAACTATCTACTCCCCAGCCCCACTATACAGTATTATAGCATTCTCACTGACCACCTGCTGTACCTCGGCAGTGGTTTAAGAGCATTCCTCAAAGGTTCATGTTCTGGGAGCTTAGTCAGTGTGCGATGCTGGGAGATGACTGAAACTTCAAGAAATGAGGGCGCGTTCAGGAGGCTCGCGGGGGACGCGGGTGGTGGTTGGCCTCCCGGCGAGAGGATGGACCGGAGGAAGAAACCTCTGGACGTCACGGCGTCTTCGGCGATTGGTAGATCTTAAGGCCGAACTCTTCCGAAAACAAGAGGAATTCAAACAAGAAAAACTTCTGAAAGATTCTGGAGTTTTGGGAAAACCAAAGACAGCTAATAAGAAACCGAGTATCTGGAGCAAGCAGAATGCAGGAGTTTCAAATCGAGCCGAGAAGGATGCAGAGCAGAAGATTGAGGAGCAGAAGACTTTAGACAAAGCAAGGGAAAAATTGGAAGAAAAGGCCAAATTGTATGAAAAGATGACTAAAGGAGACTTTATAGATGAAGAAGCAGAGGATCTGTACCTCGTGGACTTCACCCAGAAGATCATAGACAAGCGCAGAGAAATGGAGGCACTGGGCGCCAGTAGAGAGCCCCAAAAGGCGGGCAACAGGGATGAGGACGACGATGTTCCTGGCGGAGATGTGCCCCCTCCCCAGGACCCCGGCGAAGAGTGGGTGGATTACGTGGACTCTCTGGGGCGATCCCGGCGCTGCATGAGGAAGGACTTGCCAGACCTGCTGGAGATGGACAAGAAGCTTCAGGGGAGGCTTTTCGTGAGTCCTGCTAACGAGAAGACGCTGCTGTCTGAGGACATGAGGAAGGAGCTTCAGCGCCAGCAGTGGGAGGAGGAGGAGCGGGAGGCCCTGCGGAGGCCTGTGGGGCCCGTGCACTACGAGGACATCCGGGAGAACGAGGCCCGGCAACTTGGTGTTGGATATTTTGCCTTCGCCCAAGACAAAGAGCTGAGAAACAAGCAGATGAAAACTCTGGAGATGCTACGGGAGCAGACAACAGATCAGAGAACAAAACGAGAAAACATAAAGGAGAAGCGAAAGGCTATATTAGAATCAAGACTTGCCAAACTTCGACAAAAGAAGATGAAAAAATCAAGAGAAGATGGGACAGAAGAAGAAAGCAGAGATGGAGATGTTATTGGACCTTTGCCACCAGAACCGGAACCCGTACCAACCCCGCCTCCGGCCCAAAACAGCAGAGTCGAGGTCATCACCCAGGAGAGGAAGGACACTCGGCCCGGGGTGCCGCACATCCGGGAGTGGGACCGCGGGAAAGAATTTGCCTTTGGACACTGGATCAAGAGGCAGTCAGCTCTGCGGGCTGAGCGAGACCCCGAGTTTGCCCCGCCGTCAGATTACTTCATGGGTCAGAAGAGAGCGGGGCCTTCGGGCAGCCAGACATGGAACAGACCTGGACCCGCACCGAGCAGCCCCGGGCAGCACGCGGGCGAGGGCCAGGAGCCCCATTCTGCACACGCACCAGCTGATCCTGCTCCCACAGGCGCCCCGAGGGCCCCCACGGTCACTTTCGCAACTCTGGAAGACATGATCTCGTACTATAAACAAGTGACATGAAAAAAAAAAAAAAAAAAGAAATGAGACACAGTGAAAGGTGACATCACTGTGGGTGTTGCCCTTAGAGGGATGAATGTAGATCCCATAGGACCTCGAGTAGTCCTGTGAGATCCAGTTGTTATTGGAGGAGCAAGCCTGGGCCCTGCATCCCTCTCTGGCACCCTGTCTTACCATGTAGCCTTTCCTGCATGCCTTCCCACCAGTGTGATTCCACCACGCAGAGCTCTTCACCAAAGGCTGAACAAATGGAGCCACCCAATCTAGAACCTTCAACCTCCAAAACTGCGAGTTAAATAAACCTCTTTTCTTTATAAAGTGCCTAACCTCAGATATTTTGCTATAACAACAGGAAACATATTTAGATACCTCCCTCCCCTAGAAGTAATAAACTCTTACTATTTTCTTATTTCCTATGGCAAAGTAGTTACCAGTATAGGTATAAGAATTTTTCTCCATTTTACCAACATATAATGGACAAATCAAAAATGAAATCAAGCCTTTCCTGGAATGTCATGTTTTGAAAATCATGCTTATTTAACCAGATAATACAATTCATTTTTCAAGAACTTAACTTATGAAGGTAGGACTTACAAAGCCTTCTCAATAAAACAGGCTGGGCCAGTCTTCTAAGTCCCGAGAAGCTTTCTTTCTGACAGGCAAGGAGACTTAGGTTGGCAGGGATCTCACAAAGAGAAGGACTTCCACAAATTATGGATGCTGCAGGGAAGGTCTGATGGAATTTAGTGGGTTTGGTTCCCTAGGTTCTAGACAACAAAAGAGACTTTTATTTTTATTTTTTTTATTTTAAGGGTACATTTTAGATATATATAGTGATAACATTCATCATAGGGGATTTGTACCTATACATGATATATCTTTTTTTATTTTATTTTAATGGTACATTTTAGATGTACATAGTGTTAACATTCATCATAGGGAATCTGTGCCTGTACATGACATATTTTGTTGCTTCTTTTTTTCCCATTCTCCTCCCCTCCCTTCACCCCCTCCTACCTCCTTATTTACAAAAGCTTCATTTCCATTTTTTCCTTCCATTTCTTATTTCTCTTGTCCCTCTATTCCTTTCCCCCTCCCCCTTCCTTGTTCCCCTTCCATTTGAACACTTTCTTCCCTTTCCCAGTATAATACATTTTAGTCTTTATTTACACTTTCAGTTTCTCACACCAGAAAAACAATGCAGTATTTAAATATGTGTGTTTGATGTATTTCACTTAAGAGTTAGGTCTCAAGATGCATCCATTTACCTAGAAACATCTCAAGCTTATCATTCTTTATGGCAGAGTAGTACTCCATTGCATTAAAAAAACACATTTTCTTTATCCATTCCTTAGTTGATGGGCATTTGGGCTGTTTCCAAGATTTAGCTATTACAAACTGTGCCACTATAAACACTGGTATATATGTACCATTGTGGTACGATGCTTTTAGCTCTTTTGGGAAGATACGAAGAAGGGGAATAGCTGGGTCAAATGGAACTTCTAGTCCTAGTTCCCTGAGGAATCTCCACACTGACTTCCAACGCAGTTGCACCAGTCTACACTCCACCAACAGTGGAGAAGTGTTCCTTTTTCTCCATAGCCCCTCCAGCGTTTGTTATAGGTCTTGTTCTTAGGCAGGAAGAACCAATATAGTGAAAATGGCCATAGTCCTAAAACTGCTATACAGATTTAATGCAATCCCAGTTAAAATACCAATAGCATACCTCACAGAATCTGAGAAAACAATCCTAAAATCCATTTGGAAGCAAAAGAAATCTAGAATAGCAAAAGCAATTCTGGGCAACAAAAGCAAAGCAGGGGCCTTCACAATCCCTGACCTGAAATTATATTATAAAGCTACTATAATAAAAACAGCATGGTACTGGCAAAAAAAAAAAACAGACCCCAGGACCAATGGAACAGATTAAAAGATGAAGAAACAGGTCCAAACACTCTCAGTCACCTTATCTTTGACAAAGGGGCCAAACAACCTCACTGAAAGAAAGACAGCCTCTTTAATAAATGGTGTTGGAAAAACTGGCTCTCCACTTGCTGAAGATTAAAACTAGACCCATATCTTTCCCCATGAACTAAGCTAAAATCAAAGTGGCTCAAAGATCTAAATATTAAAACAGAAACTCTAAATCTATTGGAAGATAGAATAGGTAGAACTCTTGAAGACATAGGTGTAGGCAAGGACTTTATGAACAAATCGCCAATTGCCCAGGAAATATCACAAAGAAACAACAACTGGGATCTCAACTTATTAAAAAGCTTTCGCACAGCAAAAGAAACCATCAACAGAGCAAAGAGACAACCCACAGACTGGGAAAAAAATTTTGCCAGCTATTCCTCCAAGAAAGGACTAACATGCTGAATATATAAAGAACTCAAAAAAATCAGACCCCCCCCAAATTTAAAGACCCAATCCAAAAGTGGGCAGCTGAAATGAATAGATCAGATGAAGAAGTAGAAACAGCAAATAAACATATGAAAAAATGTTCAACATCACTGGTCATCTGAGAGAGCAAATTAAAACAACCCTGAGATTCCATCTCGCTCCAGAAAGAATGGCTATTATCAAAAGAGACTTTTAAAAGTCCAACAGGAGATTCATTTTAAAAACCTACAAATAGAAATAAGTTTGTGATTCTTTAACACTATGGTTCTTGATTTGGAAGAATAAATTTAAAGATACCTGAATAGTAGATTAACATTCTTGTCTTACCCTATAAAAATAATCAAGCCAAATCTAAAGAGTCATGCTTTTTTGGGGATCAAAATAATCTCTCCTCTACTATTATTATTATTAGTAATAGTAGTAGTATTGTCATCATCATCGTGATCACAAGGTTGGAGTGTGAGGAGACTGTCAGAAGAAATTATGAAGGTTTAGAAATGGACAAAAGAAAGAAAGTGGGTGTTGTGCCTTGCTCGCCTACTCTGACTATCTCAGCCTTTTCAACTCAGCCTTTGTGCTATCTTACTTTGTAAATTACAAATAACAGAGCGCAATGTAAATAATACTTTCACTTATTAGTGCAAATTCTATCTAGTGGAGGTACGACTGATTCCCAGTTGTCCCAGCCCACTGCCCTTCTTGTGGGAAAAAAAAATCAGTTTTCCACTGATTTTTTTAAAATTTTAAAATTTTAAAATTTTTTTCTGGCTGTTCTTCCATGTCTCTCTTTCCGTCTAAGCATTAGAATTAGTTTGTCTGGTTTTTCTTCAAAGTCCATTTGGCATTTCCATTGAAGTTACACTAAATTTATAGGTTAATTTACAAAGTTTATATCTTTGTGAGATTGGATCTTTACATCCAAGAATAAAGGATGTCTTTCCATTTATTCAAGTCCCTCAATAGCACTTAAATTTTTTTTTCTTTTTAAGAGGCTTCTGCAATTCTTGCTAGGTTTATTTCTGAGTATTTTATTGTATTTCTGCTGCTGTGATCTGACTTTTTCCTTCTATCCTTGGAGGTATAACCCATAATTGGTTTAAACTATGCAGGATGGTCCCATTTTTCTTCCCAATTTATGCCCATTTGACCAACTGAGACATGAGAAGAATTGATTAGGAGGAAGTTTTCCTCACTGATTGAAAAGAAAGCACATGGGGGAAAATTCTGTTTTTTAAAGTAAAGTAGGTTTCCCCCCTGTAACTTGTAACTGATACTACCTAATAAAATAAGTTGCTGTAAATACACATTATCTTTTATCTAACCTTAACTGCCATGTCTTTAGACAGGTCCTATATCATCTTATTGAGGAATAATGACATTAGTACATTTCCATTCAGGATGGAATTCAGACATATACACTGCTATGGAAATAAGTGAAGATCGAACAAATGAGAACAGGTAGAGCCTACTCAGAGCTTGTCATGGCAAGGGAGTCTGCCACCATCACTTGCCTTCTAGCAGAAACCTGAAAGCTGTCCCGGTTAAAGGCTATTGGTGTAGGCAGTCTCTGAGTGGGCTACTAGTGGTGGGTGCCTATGGGATTGGCTAGGGCTGCATCTTCGGTTTTCTCTGGTTGGTCCTAAATTATAAGTGGGAATAAAAATAAGGGAGGCGCTCAGAGATTAATCAAGTCCTGGTCATTTTAGTGCTAATTGTTACAGGGATTATTGTTTGGGTTCCCAGGCTGGTTACTATAGATAATGGGTTGCTTTCTTGGGCTGTTTGCTGAAGATTGTGTGTCAGAGTTCTATTTTTCATATACGCACTGGCCATTGTCTATTTGTATTATCTGCCTCTCACTACTGCAGCTATATGGTGGCTCAAATACTGATATACTTTCATTACAACTCCAAAGTGCCCTGTCTACCACTCATTTTACTCTTCTGGAACCCCCAAACCTTACCCCACAACAAAAGCACATGACCTCAAGGATCTTACTCCAACAATGTCTGATTGTTGGGTGTCCATACAAAACTGACTAATAACATTTTTTTTCTTTTTTTTCATAATTGAAGTAGTATGCCTAGTATTTGGAAAAGGACATGGTCTTTGAAGTCAAACTCTTGCATATACTTCCCAGGTATTATTTATAGATTGTAAGGGCTTAGTTCAGTAACCTAACCTCTCTTTCTCTAGTAAGTAATACCAACTAATAATATCCAACTCACAGTGTTGTTGAAATTTAAAGCACTTTAGCAAGCAAACTGTGCTGGACAATATCTAGCAAATGGTAAGAATCCAAATGTTAACTGTAATCATTATCATCTTCCTTATTATTGTTAAGTACAAATATTTGAATGCTAAACATATAGTGAACAGCAATGCACTAAATCCTGTCACAGTTAATCTACATTGATCCATGTTAAAAGCTAGTGCACCCAATAGCAATAAATTTATAGATGGAGAGAGGGAAAAAAGAGAGGGAATAATTGAGAGACAGATACACAGGTGCTTGTAAGACTATAACTAGAAATTGTAGAGAGGATAAATTTCTTTTTATTTCATGTTATTCTGTTTCCAGCTCACCTAAAAGCAAATGTTTAAAATTGTCTACATGGTCCTGGTTGCTGGTAGGTGGGAGCTTAAATTACACAGATGAACAAATGCAATCAGGAACATGAAGTGCCTGTGAAACGAAACCAATTCCAATTATGGAAAACCCTTTTTTATATGTCTGCTTCTCTGCTTTAGTAAATAAAGCATTGAGAATGTAACTGAAGTTCTGATGACCAAAAATCTCAAAATGGCTGTGGCTTCTCAAGCTGAGTGTTAATTCTCATCACACAGGCCTTGGGTGTGCCTGTGATTAGTCAGAAACTTTAGTGGCCTTCAGATGCCCTCATAAGGTTTTCCTTTCCCCTTACCCTTTAAAAACTGAAAATTTTACATCAATTAGGTCAGATTTTCTTTGTACATTTTTTTGTCTGACTGAGTTTAGGGAATTTTTGCTTACTGCTTTCTAAATGATATGAGTCATTCTCTCTCTCTCTCTCTCTCTCTCTCTCTCTCTCTCTCTCTCTCTCTCTTCCCTCCCCCCTTCCTCCTCCCTCTCTCCTTTGCTCCTTCCCTCTCTTCCTCCCTCCTTCCCTCCCCACACAGAATAAATAACATTTTTAATATCACCTAATTCTGTTTTCTATTCCCCCTTCCATTTTTCCACTACCAAATTTTAGATCATATTATTTTGCCTGGTTCTTATACTATGGTAGACTCGTTGAATTCATGGCACCAATTCTTCATTTCCCTTTGCAGGCACTTCCCTCACCTAGAACTCTGCAATTCCTTGCGCATAACAAGCTTATTTTTCCTCCTCCTTAAATCTGGGATAGGCCATGTGACTTACTTTGGCCAATAAGATGTTTGGCTGGGGATTTAGCTCAGTAGTTAGAGTGCTTGCCTAGTAAGCACAAGGCTGTGAGTTCGATCCCCAGCACAAAAAAAAAAAAAAAAAAGATGTTAGCAGACTTTACACCAATAGAAAAAGTACTTATGTGTTTCTATACTCTTTTCTTGCTTCCATTTATTTGCTACAACAAACATGACCAGGGTAGTCTGCTGAAGGAATGTGCTGGGCACAGATACATTGAGTAATCCCATCCAAGACCATCCTAGATCCTCCGCCCTCCCACCAACCAGCCAACTGACAAAAGACACATGAGAAAGCCTACCCAGATCACCAAATAACCTAGTCAACATATAGGTTCATAAGAAATAATAAATCATATTTTAAGATTCTAATTGTATATAGCATTATGTTATACACCAGCAATCCCCAACATTTTGGGCACCAGGAACTGGTTTCATGGAATACAATTCTTCCACAGACCAGGGAAGGGGTAGGGATGATTTCCAGGTGATTCAAGTACATTATATTTATTGTGCATTTTATTTCTATTATTATTACATTGTAATATATAATGAAATAATTTTACAACTTGCCATAATACAGAATCAGTGAGAGTCTTGAACTTGTTTTCCTGTGACTAGGAGGTCCCATCTGGAAGTGGTGGGAGACAGTGACACTAGAAATGTATTGCTTATGTCCAGTCTATTCTAAAATCTCACTTTGGTTGATGTCACAGCAGAAAACCCTGCTTTACAAAGATAGGGCCTTGTAAATAGAAAGTCTTTTCAGAGCTTTTGTGACAATTCCAGGATGTCCCACTTTGACTTTAATCCAGAATGTATGGAGACTTGAAGTTGTCTTAAACATACTTTTAAGGACACCTTCATTTGCAATCTCAAATAGTTGATCCTTAGGGTGCAGACAAAGTCAATTCACCTAGTTTATCCACAAGTGGGTTTAAGATCCATTCCTTCCCAGTTCAGGGGTCTTTCATGGTTGGGAAGTAAAGCTGTAACACTTCTGAAAGCTGAGATAGGTGATCATGCACCAGCTGGGAAAAAGAAGGCCCTGACTCAGTCTCCTTCAAAATCTCTGCTAGTGTTTGAAACATATCAAAAATCCCGATGTTCACTGGGATGCCTGCCACAAGAAGCAGCTAAATTATCACATGACACTCACAGATAGGGTTTTTATGAGTCCGCAGGCAATTGATGTATTGTGATCTCTACACGGTCAAACCTCTCTGATAAGGTTAATCTGTATTTGCAGCCACACCTTACCACTAGCATCACAGCCTCCACTCCACTTCAAACCATCAGTCATTAGATTCTCATAAGGAGAACACAACTTAGATCTTTTACCTGTGCGGCTCACAGTAGGATTCACACTCCTATGAGAATCTAATGGGAATTCCAGGAAGATGGTGGAGCAGTGGACAGCAGAGAAATGGCCTTTCCAAAATTTCTTGTCCAGATGCTGGAATATAGCAACATGAGGAACAGAAGAAGGAGGGAAGTGATCCTAGTAAGGATCTGAAGTGAGAATTGAAGCACCTGGGGAGAGTGAAGGGTGGGACCTCAGCACAGAAGGAGGCAAGTTGCACTTTCTCCCAGAGCCCCAGCTCACAGCATGGAAGAGGCAGCTCAAGCCCGCAGACACGCAGTGACTCCTGGCAACTCCAGAGGCCTCCCAGAGAGATGCACCAGTGGAACAGAGTGGTGGATAAAGCAGATTGCAGTGGCTGGTGAGTTATTTGGGTTCAGACATTCCCCAGGAGAGAGTAATTGGCCAGTCACCATCTTGGAGAGTGCCCAACTGAACTCAGAACTCAGAGAAGCTGCAAGCATGTCCTTGTGTCAGGGAGATGCAGAGCTGAGTTCAAGTTGGCAGGGAGCCACATCCAAGTCTCCAGGAGACACACAGGGTGTCACTGGCTGAACAAACTGGTTCCAAACCAGCCTGAACTTTAGTGGAACTAATGGCAAACTTTTTGCTATGACTAACCACTACCCCACTATAAATCTACTCAGGGATTAATCAGCACAGACCTGGCCTGCCCACTCTGTCTACCAGCGACAGCAGAGACATGCCCAGATGTGGACATTGTTCTGTTTTGTTGTTGCTGTTGTTGTTGATGTTTGTTTGGCTTTTTCTTTGTTTTTTTTTTATTTTTTTCTCTTCTTTTTCTTTTTTTCTTGTTTTTATATGAATCCAAAATTAGTTTTTAGTTCTTTTGTTGCTGTTCTTTTGTTCTGTTCTGATTTTTATTTCTTCCTTCTCTTGTTCCCTCCTGTCTTCTTCACCAGTTTCCTGAGGTTTGCATGAGCTCTCTCTGTCCTCTAGCCTTACTTCTCAGCTCTTTTTTTCTTCTGTTTCTCTATTTTCCCCCTCAACCCTTTTGAATTTTCTTCCTTTAGGATAAAATCACCATACTGAGAGCATAATTACTGTATACAATTTGCTGGTTTATTTTAGATATTGTTATTTAACTGCAAATCTAGTTCATATAGTTAAAGGTGGCAAATTAATAGTTATCAATTTTTCATTTTCAAGGCTGTGTTTGATGCTATTGTTATTACTGATTGTACTACTTTAACCGAGGTGACAGAATTATTGTAAACAGTTCTTCTTTTTGTATGCCAAGATTGAGATTGCCTGAGGGTCATAAACAATACTATACTCCAGCACCAAAGAACCAAGGACTAATCAAATAGCAATTCTCAGCCCCAATAAATTGAAGAGGTAGGATCTTGCAGCAGACTCAAAATGCAAAAGCCAGCTAGACCTGGATGGCATCTCTGAGAAGTAGTCATTCCCAAAGGGGTCTCAATACTACCAATAAAGTTACCTGCCAAAAACAATTTACAATCATCAACCCAGGAATTAAACTTAAAAAAGAAAAGAAAAGAAAATGAGAAGACATGTAAGCAAGATGCAACCTCAGACTTCCAGCTCACTAAAGGCAAACTCAGGGGCAACAGTTCAAAAGCCACCCACCTGGACTTTCAGAAATGGTGTCAATAGAAGTAACAAAGCAGATGAATGAGGCTCTGGAAAAAATCAAATCAGAAATAATTTCTCAGATAGCTACAGAGATGGTAACTAAAATGAAAGACATGATTAGTGACTCTAGAGTAGATGTAGATTTAAAAAAAAAAGAAGAACATAGTAAAATGATGGAAACTATAAATGCCCAACGTATGAAAGAAATGGAAACAATGAGTGCTCAACATAGGGAAGAAATGGAATTCATGAAACAGCTTCAAAAAGATATCCAGGAGATTAAAAATCCTATGGAAAATACAGGCAGTAGAATGAACCAATGTGAGGACAGAATATCTGATACAGAAGACAAGATTGTGGTTAGTGATTATGAAAGAAAGTGTTCTTTAAAATGGTAAGGGACTGCAAAAGATCAATCCAATAGGTGCTAGGTGACACCAAGAAGAATAACATAAGATTGAATCAAGGGCCTGAATTCGATCCCCGGCACCACACACAAAAAAAAAAAAAAAAAGAAGATTGATTGGAGTCAATGAAAAAGCAGGAGATAGTGCAAATAACACAAAAAATTCTGTCCACAGGAGTAATGGCAGAAAACTTCCCAGGTATGGAAAAAGAACTTGACATACAGATAAGTGAGCCATATAGAACTCCAACTAGCAATGATCAACAAAAATCTAAGCCAAGGAATATAAGAGTTGAGATTCCAGAAATGCAACATGAGAACAGAATATTAAAAGCTGTTAGAGAAAAGAAATACATCACCTATAAAGCCCATAAGAATCACAGCAAACTTCCCAAAACAAATCCTCAAGTCAAGGAGACCTTGGAGTGAAAAATTTTAAGCCCAGAGAGAAAACAACATCCAGCCCAGATTGATGTACCCTGCAAAACTATCTTTCAAAATTGGTGGAGAAAGAAAATACTTCCACAAAAAAGAACACCTGAAGAAATTCATGACCACCAAACCAGCACTACAAAATGTTCTCAAGGACATTCTAGAAAGAGAATATGTGGACAAATCCAGAAACCCCAAAAGAATGAAACCATGAGGCAAGGCAAGTAATTAAACAGAGAGAGAAAAAGGGAAGCAACGACAAGAAAATAACATGACAAGGATAAGTCAATACATACCAGTTATAACCATCAATGTAAATGGTCGCAATTCACCAATCAAAAGAAACAGACTGGTGCAATGGATCAAGAGGCAAGATCCAACACTATGCTGCATACAAGAAACACATTTAATTCAAAAAGAAATCCACAGACTGAAAGTCAAAGGATGGAAAACAATACTTCACATGACAAGAACCCAGAAAAAAGCAGGAGTAGCTATTCTATTTCTAGACGGGGCAGACTTAAAGCCAAGACTGATTAAGAGAGACACAGAAGGTCACTACATCCTTGTGAAGGGAACAACCCAAGAGGAAGAGATAACAATCATAACTATATATGCACCAAATACCAGAACACCCAACTATATATAACAAATATTAATAGACATGAAAAACAAAATAAGCACTAATACAATCATAATGAGGGCCCTCAATATATGACTGCACAAACAGACCAACTAGACAAAAAATCAACAGGGAAATATCAGAACTAAACTGAACTTTTGAACAAATGGACTTAGTAGATGTCTACAGTGTTCCATCCCACGACATCAGAATACACACTCTTCTCTGCTGTACACAAGATGTTCTCCAAAATAGGCCACATACTAGCTCATAGAACATACTTAAGTATATGCAAAGGAATTGAAATTGTCCCATGCATATTATCAGACCATAGTGCGATGAAACTGGAAATAAATGGCAAAATAAGCCACAAAAACTTCATAAACACATGGAAATTAAATAACATTCTCCTGAACAACCAATGGGTCACAGATGAAATTAAAGAGGAAATTAGACAATTTCTACAATTAAACAATAATGCCAATAAAACACACTGAAACTTATGGGACACAATGAAAGCAGTCCTATGAGGGAAATTTATACTGGTGAACTCCCATATCAGAAAAACAGAGAGAGCACAAATAAACCACCTAACAAACCCTTGGCCAACCTTATCAAAAAAGGAAAGAAAAGATTCAAGTCCATGCAATTAAGAATGAAAAGGTAAAATCACAACAGATCCTGCAAAAAATCCACAAGAGGATCAACACCTACTTCGAGAAACTTTATTCTCATAAGATAGAAAACATGAAAGAAATTGACAGATTCCTAGATACATATGAATTACCAAAGCTGGATCAAGAAGATATAAAGATTCTAAATAACCCAGTATCAGTCAAGGAAATTTAATATGTAATTAAAAACCTACCAACAGAGAAAAGCCCACACCCCAACAGATTCACTGCTGAAATCTACAAGAAATTTAGAGAAGATCTGATGCTGCTACTCCTCAAACTCTTTAATGAAATTGAAAGACAAGCAGTATTCCCAACTTCATTCCTGGAAGCAAGCATTACCCTGATATCAAAACCACAGAAGGAACCAACCAAAAAAGAGAACTACAGGCAAATCTCATTAATGAACTGTCTTAGTTAGAGTTTCTAGAGTCAGTGGTTTATAAGAGAGCAGATTAATAAAGGACATTTATAAGTTACAATATTCACCCACAAGCCAAACGCAGGAAGTGCTGAATCTCTATCTAGACACTGGAGACCCGAAAGAGCCAATTAAGGGCTAGGAGCCCACAGCACTGTCCCATATACATCCGTGTCTGCAGATGATGGCTGAAAAAATCTTTACTGGAAACAGGATACGCTGCTCACAGCAGATATGATAGAGCGCCTCTGAAGCAACAGCAGCCATCCTCAATGAGAGCAAGGTCCCGAGCTCCTTCCTCGAAGAGAACAGCTGAGTTCCTTTCAGGAGAACCAGCTGCAGCAGAGCTTCTCCTGGGAAACAGCCCACCGACTAGCTTCTGCTCCCACTCTGCTTTATGTTGCGTGAGCAACAATCCTCAGGTGGATCTTCTACATCCATCATCACACCAACTCAGTCCAGCTGGGCATTCTGGCGCAAGTCGACCACAGTAAGTCCACAACATGAACATAGATGCAAAAATTCTCCATAAGATACTGGCAAACAAATGCAGCAAATCATCAAGACTATACACTATGACCAAGTAGGATTCATCCCAGGATGCAGGGATGGTTCACTATACACAAATCAATGAATATGATATACCATATTAACAGAGCCAAGGACAAAACACATATGATCATCTCAATAGATGCAGAAAAAGCATTTGACAAAATCCAACACCCATTCATGATCAAAAACCCTACAGAAAATTGGAATAGATGGTCTTTATCTCCATCTGATAAAAGCCATCTATGAACAAACCAACAGCCAACATCATATTAAATTGACCAAAACTGAAAGCTTTCATTATAAAATCAGTAGCAAGACAAGGATGTCCACTATGATCACTCTTATTCAAGATAGTTCTGGAAACATTAGCCAGAGTGATTAGACAAGAGAAATAAATAAAAGGAATACAGTAAGGAAAGGAGCAACAATCCTCAGAAGTTAAATTATCATTATTTGCGGAAGACATGATTCTCTTCATAGAAGACTCCCAAAACTCCACCAAAAGACTTCTAGATTTAATAAACAAATTCAGCAGCATAACTGGATACAAAGTCAACACCCAAAAATCAGTATTCCTGTACACAACAAACTCATTAAGAAAGAAACTAGGGAAACAACACCTTTCACAACAGCATCCAAATAAAGGAAGTACCTAGGAATCAATCTAATGAAGGAAGTAAAAGATCTATACATTGAAAACTACAGTACTCTGAAAAGGGAGATGAAAGAGGATATCAGAAAATGGAAAGATATCCCTTGTCCTTGGGTAGGAAGAACCAATATGATGAAAATTGGCCATACTTCCAAAATTGCTATACAGATTTAATGCAATCCCAGCCAAAATACCAGTAGTATACCTCAAAGAATTACAGAAAATAATCCTAAAATTCATTTGGAACCAGAAGAAACCTAGAATAGCAAAAGCAATTCTGGGAAACAAAGGTAAAGTAGGTGACATTACAATCCCTAACCTGAAATTATATTGCAAAGCTACTGTGATAAATACAGCATGGTACTGGCACAAAAAACAGACCCAAGGATCAATGGAACAGATTAGAAGACGCAGAATCAATTCCAGACACGCTCAGCCACCTTATCTTGGGCAAAGGGGGCAAACATCCTCAATGGAAGAAAGATATGTCCTTTAATAAATGGTGCTGGAAAAACTGGCTTTCCACATGACTAAGATTAAAACTAGACCTGTATCTTCCATGATGCACTACACTTTGAAATGGTTCAAAGAGCTAAATATTAAAACAGAAACAATAAAGATGCTGGAAGATAAAATAGGTAGAACTCTTGAAGACATAGGTATAGGCAAAGATTTTATGAACAAAACTATGATCAGCCAGGAAATATCACAAAAAAATCAACAGCTGGGATCTCATCTTATTAAAAAGCTTTTGCACAGCAAAAGAAACAATCAACTGAGTGAAGAGACAGTCCACAGAGTGGGAAAAATTTTTTGCCAGCTATTCCTCCAACAAAGAACTAGTATCTCAAATATATAAAGAACTCAAAAAAATCAGACCCCCTCAAATTTAAAGACCCAATCCAAAAGTGGGCAGCTGAAATGAATACACACTTCTCAGATGAAGAAGTAGAAACAGCAAATAAACATATGAAAAAATGTTTAACATCACTGGTCATTCAAGAGATGCAAATTAAAACAACACTGAGATTCCACCTCACTCCACAAAGAATGCCTATTATCAACAAATCAGCCAATAAAAAATGCTGGAGGGGCTGTGGGGGAAAAGGAACCCTTCTCCACTGTTGGTGAGAATGTAGACTGGTGCAACCACTGCAGAAATCAGTGTGGAGGTTCCTCAAAAAACTAGAACTAGACATTTCATTTGACCCAGCTATTCCCCTTCTTGGTATCTTCCCAAAAGAATTAAAAGCATCATACTACAGTGATATACACACACACATGTTTATAGCGGCACAGTTTGTAACAGCTAAATCTTGGAAACAGCCTAAATGTCCATCAGCTGATGAATGGATAAAGAAGATGTGGTTTTTTTATACAATGGAATACTATTCCACCACAGAACGATAAGTTTAAGACATTTCTAGGTAAATGGATGCACGTTGAGACCATACTCTTAGGTGAAATAAATCAGATACAGATGTTTAAATACTGCATTGTTTCTCTGGTGTGAGAAACCAAAAGTGTAAATGAGGACTAAAGTGTATTATATTGAGAAAGGGAAGAAATTGTTCGAATAAGAAGGGGAGCAAGGGAGAGGAAGGAAGAAAGGAACAGAGAGACAAGAAACTAAAGAGAACAGAAGGAAAAAAGTGGAAACAGAGCTTTTGTAAATAAGGAGGGGAAGAGGAGTTAAGGGAGGGGAGGGGAATGGGAAAAAAAGAAGCAGCAAGATATATCACATAAAGGTACAAATTCCCTGTGATGAATGTTATGATTATGTATATCTAAAATGTACCACTAAAATAAAATTTTTAAAAAGAATTTCATGGAAAAGATCTATACTATTTCATTAACCTTATTTCTAATCTGTACTATTTCATTAAGGAAAAGATACAGATAGTAATATATATAGTATAGTAGGCTACAAAACTTAAGCACTAATGATACTTAGAGTATTTCTAATACTATACATATAAAAGAGAGAAACAGAAGAAAAAATAAAAATATACAATAATTTTAAAAAATAATATAAGTAAAAGGAAAAAAGAAAGAGGAGGCAGTAGAAAAATAGAGGCAGATATGTGGAGGGCAATAAGCAGAGCAGAGGAAGGAAGGGAATATAAATGGGAGGTGAGAGAGAGTAGAAAAAAATTACATCCAGTTGTTGATCAGTCAAACTAAATTAGGTATTCCTAAGGAACAACCATTGGTGTGGGCATATATGACAAAACAAGCAGGATGTTTCAGAATGAAAGCAGAAACTCAGTACAGCTAAGGCCATATATAGACCAACCATAAAAAGACCAACCCTTGTCATACAAAACAAATTATCAATAAATGGGCAAAAAGGCAAAACAGAAGAGAAGAAAAGAGAAGACAGGAAAAGAAAAGAGAGAAATTGTTTCACTGATTGGCATGAATATTCCTGCACAGTTTTTACTGCCACTGTCATTAGCCCACTATGTTCAAGAGCATCTAGGGTTTTTAGAGTCAATAATGGGAGATGTATTCTGCTCCCTCCAGTGGGTCACAGCCCAGGGTTCCCAGCCTCAACCTTGGAAGAAGCTCCCCACATTCTTCTCTATCTCTGGAACTCACAGCTCCTTTGTCTCAGCATGCCCAGATCCCTAAAATTTCAGTAGTGTCTGTGGTCAGGAAAGAGGTCGTCTCAGCTAATGCAGGCTGTTTCTCTCCACCTGAAGTACCCACAGGTCCCAGATGCTGCAGACCCCAGAGTTTTTCCTCTGGCACTTGCTTCCTACTGTGGCCACTGCTGGGGAGGTCGAAGCCCAAGCCAAGATTGTCTGGTCCATTGCTCACTGCCTGTAACCCAGCTCAGTCTCCTGAGACCTTCTGTGGCCTGTAGTTCCTTGAGGGTCTAGCACAAGGGAGATGAAAGACTAACTGTGGACAATCACCCCACTCTGCCTCAGGCAATCATGCCTTCTGGTCCCACTACACCAGCAAAATTTCATTCTGGTTCATGGTTCCTGTAGTGCCCATGAGTGGGGAGGCCCTCTCATACTACCTCTGACTTTGGGCCATGTCTCAGTGAGGGAAGAGGGTGGTTCAGCTGGCACGGAAGTCAGTGGACTGTGGTGAGTGCCCAGCAGTACAAAAAAAAATGTATTATTTATGATTAATTTTAGTGTTTCTATTGAGTCCCTGGCAATCACTGTTCCACTATCCATGAATATGAGTACTCTAGGTACCTCACATAAGGAAATTTATGTTTGTCCTTTTGTGATTTACTTATTTCAAATTCTACTTTTTAAAAAATATATCATTTTTAATCTTTCAACAATTTATTGATACATAATTTATGTGCCATAATATTCACTTATTTAATGTGTATAATTCATTGATTTTTAGCATGTTATACTTTTTATTTTTAACAAGAACATGTATTGGTATATTGTATACATAATATTCACGTTCATCATGGTTATTTTGTACCCATACATGATATATCTTGGTTTTCCCCCCTTTTCCCCACCTCTCCCTTCTGTTCCCCCTTCCCTATTTACAGCAGATTTATTTATATTTTCCTATTTTTTCCTTTCCTCTTTCTTTCCTTTTTCTCTTTTTTCTTTTCCTCCTTCTCCCTTTCTAGTTCTCCTCTCTTTTGAATATTGTCTTCCTTTTATATAATATGTATTACATCTCTTTGTCCTTATTCACACTTATGGTTTCTCATATCAGAGAAACAATTCGATGTGTACTCATGAGTGTCTGATTTATTTCACTTAAGAGTATGTTCTCAAGGTACATCCATTTACCTACAAATGTCTCTAGTTTATCCTTTTTATGGCAGAGTAGTACTCCATTGTGTAGAAAAACGACATCTTTAGCCATTCATTAGTTGTTGGGCATTTAGGTTGTTTCCAAGACTTAGCTGTTACAAATTGTGTTGCTATAAACATGGTTGTGCATATACTGCTATTAAATCTAAGGTCTCATATGTTCAGAGGTCAGGCTTTTGGAAGGTGGTTGGGTCATTGGGAATTGTACTCATCAGTGGATTCACTACTGAGTTCAGCAGCCTAGTGCGATGTTGGAAGGTGGTGCCTGGCTAATCAGGTATGTCACCGAGGGTGTGAGCTGGAAGGCTCCTTCTTTCATTCTGTTTCCTGGTCACCATGAGGTGAGCAGCTTTCCTCTTAAATGCCCCTCTGCTATGCTGTTTCTCTATGTGAACCAGGCAACCATGGACCAAAACTTCTGAATTGTAAGCTAAAATAAACCTATCCTTTAAGTTGCTGATGTCAGGTAACTTGTCCTAGCAATGGGAAGTGACTAAGACATAGAATAATTACAGAATTGTACAGCATCACTTTAATCTATTTTTAAAATATTTTTACTATCCCCACAAAGAAATCTCGTGTCCACTGACAGTTACTATTTCCCTTACTCTTCAGCCTTAGATAACTACTAATATATTGTTGGTATAAAATTGCATATTCCATATAGTTCATATAAATTCTTTCATGAAATATGTGGTCTATTGTTAACGACTTCTTACACTCGGCATGATTTGTGGTTCATCCAAGTGGTAGTATGCATCAGTACGTCATTCCTTTTTTCACTGTAAATTAACATTCCATTTTATGGAAATATGATATTTTGTTTATTCATTTACTGTTGACAGATATGTGGGTTCCTTGCCTTTTGGGGTATTATGAACAGTGCTGCTGTGAACACTGATGTACGGGTTTTTTTGTAGACATATGTTTTCATTCTCTTGGGTTAGAAACCTAGAGGAATTACTGGGCATTGTTTTTTTCTAAAATTTTTATTGTTATAGCTTTTATATTTAGTTCTGTGACCTGCTTTTGACTCTTTCTTATAGATGGTACGAGCTTAGGTCCAAAATCAGTTTCTCCAACACCATTTATTGAAAGATTGCTAGTTCTCTCATTTAATTATCATTCATCTTTAAATTTTTATATTTTATGTTTTTATCTTCATCATGTTTATCATTTGAATTATCTTTACACTTCTTTCAAAGGTAAATTGAACCTGAAAAATAATCATTTACTTCCTGACTCTAAATTTTGTAAGACTGGTCTTTACATCTGTCTTTATAGAAGTATCTTATTATTTCTTTTACTATAGCTTTATCATAAATTTTGAAATAACAAGTGTGAGTACTTAAGTTTGTGTTCTTCTCAAGAATGTTTGGCCATTCTGAGCCCCTTAAGATTTTCTTTATGCAGTATTGGGGATTGAATTTAAGGACTCACACATTCTAGACAAGCATTCTACCACCGATCTACATCCCCAGCCTATTTTATTTTATTTTAACAGTCTTGCTAAGTTGCCCAGGCTGGCCTCACATTTGCAATCCTCCTACTTAAGCTTCCCAAGTAGCTGGGATTACACATTTGTACCAGTACACTCAGAATTTAAATAAAATTTTAATCAGCTTATAAATTTCTGAGATCTTGAGAGATATTGTTTTGAATTCATAGATCAACTTAGAGAGTACTACCAATTTAACATATTGCTTTCCAATCCATGAACATGGGATGTTTTCCATTTATTTGGACTTTTCATTTCTTTCAACAATATTTTGTAATTGTCAATACATAAGTATTATACTTCCTTTCAAAATTATTCCTAAACATTTTATCCTTTTCGATGCTATCTTTCTGCAACTATTGCGATGACCATGTGATTTTTTCCCTTTTTTTCCTATTTTTAATTGTTTTTATTAACACATGTTTGCAGCACATAATGATTACATTTATCGTGGGGAGTTGACTTTGTTATGGTTTACACCTAGATGTCCTTCCCAAAGCCTCATGCACTCATAGGCAGAGCTTTTCAGAGATGATAGAATCATGGAGGCACTACTGTTAAAAGTGATATTAGGAGGTGGGGCCAGGTAGGGAGTGACCAGGAAGGGTATATCTACCACTCCTGCTCTTCCTTTCTCTCTCTGCTTCCCAGCCACTATGACTTCAGCAGCTCTCCTCCACAGTAGTCACATCCCCCCTGGAGCCAGCTGACTATGGACTGAAACCTCTGAAAGAAGTGAACCAAAATAAACCTCTCTTCTTCTAATTTATTGGTGTCAGACATTGAGTCCCAAGAACAATACTAATACCTGTAGTTTTCTTTTCTTGTGGTACCTTGGATTTGTTACCAGGGTAATACTGGCCTTAGAGGATGGGCTAGAAAACGCTCTCTCCTCTTCTACTTTCTAGAGCACTTTGTGAATGGAATTCTAACATGTCTGATATTAAGGTTAGACTTATTTTGTTTATATTTGAATTGCTTTGTATTTTTGCCCATTCTTTTGTTTCTAATCATTTTGAAATAATTTATTATATAGTGTCTCTTATTAAGAAAATAATTAGGCTTTGTTTTGTGATTCTAAATAACAACTTTTTGTTAGTGGTTAAGTAAATGTTTAAAACTATTATGAATAAGTTGCTTGTCAACCCAATTTTGAACACTAAATATTTGGCATAGCTTTTCCACATACCATTGGTTGTCTTTGTGTTAATCAGCCTTCCATTACTGTGCCAAATACCAGAGATAATTAATTTAAAAGGACAAAAGGTTTATTTTGGCCTCTGGTTTTAGAAGATTTCAGTCCATGGTCAGTTGGCTTTTGTTTTGGGGCCCGTGGAAAGGCAGAACATCATGGCGGGAACATATGGCTGAGGAAATTGCTCACCTTGTGGAAGCCAAGAGTCAGGAGGGAGGGTGATGAGGTTTCAATATCTCATTTATGGGTACACCCCCCAACA
Source organism: Hystrix cristata (assembly GCA_004026905.1). Lineage (NCBI taxonomy): Eukaryota > Metazoa > Chordata > Mammalia > Rodentia > Hystricidae > Hystrix > Hystrix cristata. Next base: position 18,349 of record PVJO010017401.1, on the reverse strand, counting down.
ACTTAAATCCTTTCACTAGGACCCACCTCCTTCCTAGTAGCACCACAAGCTGGGAACCAAACTTTTAGCACACAGACCTCTGGGGAAACACTTAATCCAAACTCTAGCAGTCACATAAAACACTGATTTGGGGAAAGAGAATAAAGATAGGTTTTTACTGATTTATATATGTCTTACTTTCATAAACTCTATCGTACCACAAAAAAAAACAAATATATATATATATATGACCCTAGTGAAAACTGGAGCTGAAGAAATTTACATAAAGAGTTGAACATGCTATTGAGCTAAGCAGGAACAAAACAGAGGAAAGGAAAGAGTAGACACATTTACATTTATGGTAATTCTCCTGTCTGTCAGGTGCTTTACCTCATTGGCACTTTTAATTCTCCTACCAATCTTCCCAGTAATGATCACCTATTTTCTCATATCTTTTACAAAAGAGAAAACTAAGACACAGATAGAATTTTGGGTTTTTGTTTGTTTTTGTTTTTCTTTATCACTCAAAATGTGCATGAGCATCGCCAGGGAGCTTTTTAAAAAGGCAGAATCTCAGGCCCAACCCACACCCCACCAGATCAGAATCTGTGTTTAACAGGATTCCCAGGTGATTTGTCTGTGCATTAAAATTTAAAAATCACTAGTGAATTTCCAAAAAAACCACAAACATAAATAGCAGGACCCAACTCCAAAATCTGAGGTGCTTGTTTTGCAACTGCTAGAGACTCAGGTCACTTGAAAGTCACGATTATACTTACAGCTTTGACTAAATAGAGAAGTTCATGTCATAACATGGACCTCAATTTTCTCATAGGTTGAAGAGTTAATTACCATCACAAAAATTGACTCTCTCAGAATAAATAAGGTGCTTTGAATCTCTAGAACAATAAATTCTAAAACAACAAAAGTTTGTCATGTTAATGCTGTTTAAAATTTAAAAGCCACCGAAGTCCAAAATCTTGTTATACAAGATTTATATTTGTTGCAAAGAGATCAAAGCTTACTTTTGAGTGGTACTGGCAGCTTTGTATGCAGTGTATGTCCATCCAAGCTTCTACATCCACTCAGGTTGGACAGAGAATTTTACTGCACCAAATCCTGAAATTATATGAGGATAGCAAAGGAAAATCTGTTCCATAGAATTTTACAAGATTTCATAGCAACTCACTGAGATTGGGGCTTAGGTCTTTAAATGTAAGTGAAAGTTAAAACAGATCTGAGTTCAAATTCTGAATGAAGATTTCATGTCTGTGTGTGTGTGTGTGTGTGTGTGTGTGTGTGTGTGTGTGTGTGTTACTGGGCATGGAATCCAGGGGCTTCACCCTGAGCTATACCTGCAGCCCCTTTTGTATTTTTTATTTTGAGATAGGACTTCACTGAGTCACTAAGTTGCTTGGAATCCTCAAGCCTCAGGTTCCCAGAATTCTGGGATTGTAGGCATGGAAAGTTCAATTCTTATAAAATCCACTTGTTACTTTTTTCCCCTGTATATCAGACTATTCCCCAATTAACTTTTATTTTTCAATTTTAGAGAAAATATTTCTTATGTTTGCTTTGTTTTGGAAAAAAAAAAAGGTAATGCACTTTTGATCTAGCCCTGAGATGAGCCAGCTTGTTCTACTCTGTGGGCTTAAAAGAACTTTTTAAAGAGTAAAACCATAAAATAACTCAGCATCATAACTGCTCCCAGTGAGACCTCCTAACTTGAGAAGACTGGATTATGCGCCTCAGAGAACATTGCATACTGTACTCTTCTCTCTTCCTTTAGAATTTTAGAGCTGAGGACCACTTCAGAATATGTCTCATAGATAATTAATATAGCTCCATTAGTTTAATTGCAAAAATTGTCCTTGATTTTTGGTTATTTAATCCCCTCTGTAAAATGTAGCTGTCTTTAAAAGCACCAGTTTTATGAGCACACACTGTACTAATTGATGTGATGGGGTCTTTTGCAGTTTTTCCCAATTGGCAAAGTTTCTGTAATGACATCTTAGGGATGAGACACTTAGAGAGATCACATCTCAAGATTTATGTGGGAAATAAATCCTTTAAATTAGTATTTGCTCTGGGCTAGAATGCCTTTGGAGTAGGAGGGGATGGGTGAAAGGAGAAGGAGGTAAATATGATTGAGAGACAAAATGTTTAATAGCTCTTAAGTAAAACATATTTGGGCTCCAATAGTACTGTCATTAACTATATTGCTTTTTACAAGTCCTAAAGCCTATTTAACCCTCAATTTTCCCATCTGTAAAATAGGATCTTGCAGGGCTGTTAAGAGAATGAGTTAACAGATTTAAAGCACGTGGCATATAGCAGGCTTGTGACACACACTACAAGCTTGGTTATTATTTTATGAGCCAATTTAAATCTCCCCTGAAAAAGGAAACCTGAAATTTAGAGACAAAATAAAACCGAAGTACTTCCTCTTGGAATCAGACTTCTCCTTTCTGAGAGTTCTGAAGCCACAGAACAATCCTCCTAACAGAGTGCAGGACATCAGGACACTGTCGTGGAGAGGATACTGGCCTTAATCGAGACTGGTGCTCTCTCTGAATTAGTTCAGAAGAATCTGGAAGCACTGCCTCCGAGTTCCCCTGTGCTTTGCCAGTTCACCTTTTACTGAATTCATGGTAACTAGAAATTACAGCTTGGCTTGACCAGAGCACCAGGAAATGTAGCCAGGGGCATAAGACAGCAGAAAAGAAGCCAGACAAGTCACTCTTCTAGCCACCTCTATCCAAACCCACACTTCAAAAGGAAAACCTCTCTCTTTCACCCTGCAGCAGGGTACAGAGCAGAGCAGCAAGGAAGGAAGACTGGGATAGCCTCGCACAACTACGGTAAACTGGCTGCCTGCACCCTGAACTGTGGTGTGCCCTGGCTACTCTCTGAAGGGAAGCAGAGACACCATGAGCACTTATGCGTCACATGGGCCAGAGATCACTTCTCCCAACCCTCACCACATCTCTACTGGCAAGGTGAGTACTGTAATCCTTCTCACACAGAGGACCCAGAGCTTGGAGAGACTAACAGTCCATCCAGTCACACTGCTAATCAGAATCAAAACAGAAATTAGAACACAAGTCTGCCTGATATCTTGCAAACTGGTAAGCAAAGAATGCTGAATTTTGATATACATTATATTTTTATTTTTGAGAATCTGTGTTTCCATTTGGTCAGGTGAATTTTCTTTGGTTCTTGTTCTTCGCGGAACACTTAACATAAATCATAGGTATTAAATACAACTCATTTCCTTCTAAGGAAATGACTTCTAAGACTTTCAGTAAGATACTTTAATTGACTAAGGTAAGATATTAGATCTCTTCTGGAAAGTCTTCATATAATCAGTTCTTTATTATTTTAAAGAAATTTTTAAAATTCAAGAAAATAGAACTTTTAACACTGTTGGGTTCTTTTCCACAAATGTCTGGTAATTCTCTGAAATAACTAATTTCTCCATGGTGAAATTATATACTATGAATCTAAGAACTGAGAAGTCTAGAAATTATCATATAACCATCTCAGGCTGGACAGCAGGAAAAGCTGCAAAGTACTTCAAAGGGTCTGTAGCCAGGACACTCATTTAGGGATGAGATATGTTTCTATATGCTTCATGTTTCTTCTTACCCTTGTTCTTTGAAATTAAAATTTTTTCACCCACAGCAGAGGATGAATTGCCACACTTCTTTTTCATTGTTGTTGTTTATTTGTTGGTTTGTTGGTTTGTTGGTTTGTTTAGAGTCTTGCTATGTAGGCTAACCTCGAACTCACAATCCTCCTACCTCAGCCTCCCAATTGCCAGAATTACAGGCATGCATCATTGGCCACATTTCTTTAAAGGCTTCCAAATTTTCATGTAGTCTAAATTATGAAAATAAAAGGTGCAGACTCAAAGCAAATAACATCTAATTTGTTGAGCAAAGTGAAGGATTTCATGTGAAAAGTTTCCCATCTGCTAAGGATATCAGTTTGAGCTTCAGTTTTGTGCTTTTTGTTTTTAAATAACATATTGCACCACTAGGAAAAACAAGACACTAGCATGATCCCTATGGTTGGTTGGTTTGTTCTCCATCTCACTGAAGGTGTTCTTGAGTCCTGCAAATTAGATCAATGTTTACAGGAAAAGACAGTGCTAAGCAAAAACATATTGCAGTCCATTCCTTCTCACCTTCTATTAGTCAAAAAGTTCTTTCAAAATACTGTGAGTCGAATGGAGAAACATGTTGATTAACCTACTTCCAGTTTGAAATTCATCATCTGGACATTTTTCCTGTCGTTTATTGCATTGCTCCTGGTGCAAATAATCAATTTTAACTGGAAGCCATTCATTCCCAATTTCCTGAAGACTGGCTCTGTATTTTTGCTAAATTAAGTTGTCTGGTTTTTTTTTTCCCTCCAAGCAAATATGTCTATTGTTGAAATAGAGGAAATCATTTTCAATTATATCAATATATATATTTAGATACATCCCAAAAACCCAAAAGCCCTAGAACTCAGTAGGCATGCTAATAATGTTCCCAAAAGAAATGCTCAGTTTTCCTAAGACGGACCTAGGCAACTCTGTCCAACATAAAAGCTTCACTCAGAAGATTAATTTGGTTTTAAGAGAAGAAAGATAAACTAGAATTATCAACTTGAATCCATTGTAGGAGTATGCTAAATATTTTGAAAACCACATATCATTTGCTCTCTGTATATGAAAACATAAACACCTTAGTGTCTGTTTTAAATTAAGGCTCATTTTAAAACCTGAAATTATTTTTCTTTCTATTTTGCTAGCTCTGCAAATGAAGAAGCCTACTTGCAGAGGAAACTATTTCCATGAGCAGGCTTAAACAATAATAAATGTTGATGTGTTATAACATCTCAGTTAATTAGAATGTTGGGCAGGAATGGAGTGCTCTAGACAATTGAAAAGTACAGTTAATTAAAGATTAGTTAAATGAAACTCTACTAACATTGGACATTAGTTGTCACCCACTCTTTTTAAACTATTTTCTTGGATTCCGTGACATTTCCTTCTAATTTTTTCTGTCTGCTTATTATTGGTTTTTCTGATTCTTCAACATTTTGTAAATGTTCACCATGTTCCTTTCCTCAATAACATTTATCTGTGCTCAATGCAATCAGCCTTTACACACCTTCAACTAACAACTTTATATAAACGGTATTACCAATTCAAATCCTTATGGTGGATATATTAAGGAAGGAAATGCAAGAAGAAAACAAGGGTAGGAAAGACAAACAATTTACTCCTAAAAATTTCCCCCCAGCATCTCCTCCAAGTTCCAGATTCCCTTTTCTAATCCTAAACTAGACATGTTCACTTGAATAATGCACCCACTTCCAAAACATTCAAACACATTTAGCAACTACATTTTTTTAAGAGGTTTTACAGAAATGCATTTGATATAAGTAAACTGAACATATTTTAAATTTGCAATATGATTTTTATATCTATGTGTGTAGTGCTGGGGATTAAGCCCAGCGTCTCACACATTATAGACAAGCAGTCATTAAACTACACTGCCAGCCCCAATCCAGCGTTTTGGGGGGTTTTGTGTTTTTTTCTGCTTTGTTTCTGTGGTAGAAGGGAATAAACTCAGGGCTTTGCACTGAGCCACATCCCAGACCTTTATATATTTATTCTTTTTTTCTGCTCTGTTTGTGTTTGTTTTTGGAGACAAGGTCTCACTAAGTTGCCAAGGTTGGGCTCAAACTTATGATGCTCCTGCTTCTGCCTCCCAAAGTGCTGGGATTGCAGGCATGTACTACCATGTCCAGCTTGATGTTTCAACATATGTATAAACTCATGAAATTATTAACATATTCAAAGTAATAAATATATGAATCACTTCCAAAAGTTTTTTCATGTCCCTTTGTAATACCTGCCTCTCCTATTCTTCTCTACCCCCACCTCAGTCTCTCCTCTCCACAAATTGGTGTGCTCCTTGTCACTGTAGATTTGTGATTTCTAGAGTTTCATATAAATGGAATCATATAGTATGTATTCTTTTTAGATTGGTTTCTTGAACTCAACATATTAAATTAATCCTTAGTGATATGCTTTATATTCCATGCATCATATACTGTAATTTCTTCACATTCCACCATACACTTACGGGTGGAAATGTAGGTTATTTACAGTTTAGAGCTATTGCAAGTAAAACAGTATGAACATTTGTACAAATCTTTATATGGATGAAAAGTACTTTTTCTCTTGGGTAAATAAGTACATTGGAATGGAATGGCTGAAGCATGTAGTATGTATATATCTAACTTTTTAAGTAGTTGCCAAACAGTTTCCCAAGGCATTTACACCATTACATTCTCACTAGCAGTACGTAAGGCTTCCAGTTCCTCCGCTCACCACCACTTTGTATGGTCAATCTTTTTAATCATTTTGGTAGATTTGTGTGGTAGTAGAATCTGATCACAGCTTCTAATTTGCATTCCCCTAATGAGGTATGATACTGAGCATCTTTGCATGTACTTGTCATATATCTTCTTTGGGGAAACATCAACCCAAGTCTTTTCCCAATTTTTAAACTGGGTTGTTTCCTTGTTGTTGAGTTTTGAGAGTTCTTCTTCAAATCCTTTATCAAATATAATTTTTAAAAATATATTATCAAATATATTATCAAAAAATTTATTATCAGGGCTGGGGATTTAGCTCAGTGATTAGAGTGCTTGTCTTGTAAGCACAAGGGCCTGAGTTCGATCCTCGGCACCACCCAAAAAAAAAAAATTTATTATCATCTATAGCTTGTCTTTTCATTCTCCTAACAGTCTTTTCTTTAGCAATTTAACATTTTACTGCTTGTAATTTTGGCAAATTAGCTAAGAAAGCTTTGCCTAACCCAAGGCCACAAAGACATTCCTATGTTCTTCTAAGTGTTTCAGGTTTTACATTTAGGTATATGATCCACTTTGAGTTAGTTTCCAAAGTTTACTCTGTGGGTGTGTGTGTGTGTGTGTGTGTGTGTGTGTGTGTGTGTGTGTATGACTAGTGATTGCATTCAGGGCCTTCACATTAACCCACATTTCCAGTCCTTTTTAATAAATGTATTTATTTTTTGTTACTTTTTAAAAATATATTTATTTTAAGACAGGATTCGCTGAATTGCTACATTGACTAGGCTGCACCAAAACTTGTGATCCTCCTGTCTCAGCTATCCAGAGTGCTGGAATTACAGGTATGCCCATCCACACCCATCCTTCAAGCTAATTTTTATCTACAGATAAAGATATCCACTGGTTTTAGCACCACTGTCTTTTCTCCACTGCATTGGCTCTGCACTGTTGTAAAACATTGTTCATATATGTGCAAGCCTATTTCACTACTCTATTCTGTTCCTTTAATGTCATTAACTACCTTCGTGGCAGTAACATAGTTTGAGTAAATAGCTTAACATTAATTGTTTAAATCAGGTACCATAGCCTTTCAATTCTGTTTTTTGTTTTAAAAGTTGTTTTAGACACTTCCAGGAAAACGGTGGAACACTAAACAGCAACAAAACAACCTCTCCAAGATTTGGAATCCAGACCCTGGAAAATAATAACTTGGAGAAGAAAAGAAGAAGGGAAGTGGATCCCCAGGATCCAGGAAGGATCTGAAGGGAAAATTAGAGCCCACAGAGAAAGTGAAGAAACAGACCTCAATACAGAAAAAGGAAGAGGCAATCTGCACTTTCTCCCCAGCTCCTGGCTCATGGTGTGAGAGAGCAGGATCGAATCTACAGAGACACAGTGAGAACAGATGACTGCAGAGGCCTCCAGGGAGGAACACACCAGTGGAACAGAGCACTGGATGCTGGGCGCTGCGATAGCTGGTGAGCAACTCCAATCCAAGCAACTTCTGTGTCCTGTGGAGAAGGTGCTTGGTCGGATGCCAGTCTAGGGAGCAGCCAACTGAACCTAGGACTCAGGACTCAGAGCAGCCAAGGTTGACTTCATCTAAGGGTTCCCAGTGTTGAAATTTCACAGTTGATTGAGTGACAGACAACTCCTGGAAACATCCAGGGTCAAGGAGCAGTGGTCAGGCTGGCAAGAGACCCCCAGAGTGGTACAGTCTGAAAGACCAGGGCCCCAATCCCACAACCAGAGACCAAGATCACCCAGAATTTCTGTGGATTTGAAAGTACCAGAACTAGAATCCAGTCCTAATCCTACTGCAGGCTGGGATTATCCAGCATCCCATCCTAATTTTACTGCAGCCTTGCTGGGATTATCCAGCCTGGATCTGGGCTCTGACTGCCTCTTTTGCTCCAGCAAGAGCAGCGTCATACCCTGAATTAGACATTACCACAAAACTGTAGACCCCAAACGATAACCACAGGCTTGAAATCACAGAGAAATTTCTGTCTTTGTCATTGTCTTTTCTTTGTTTTTCATGAGTGTGAACATTGCGTTTAGTTTTTTTGTTTTGTTTTTAAAATGCAAAAGAAAAAAATTTTATCACAATAAGTTAGCACAGGAGACATGCCTGAGACAGCATTAATCAGTCAGTTAGGGCAATGAGAGCCTCCACCATGTTGCCCATGTGTTCCCGCAAGCTCCTTTTCACAGCTCCTTGGGAGATCTCCATCTCTGCCATTATCAACTCCAGATCTTCCTTCCTGATAGTGACCTTTGCCAGTTCCTTCTCCTGCTCCTGTCAGGCCTTCTGCTCCTGGGACCGCCGGTCTCCATGGCCATCTCCAGGTTGGAGGTCTAGATCTCCTTCTCCTCCACATAGTCGGTCACCCACTCCAGGTCTGCCACCCCACTGTCATGCTTCCATGACTTCTCCGCAGGCCACTCTGGGCCACTGATCTCTGTCTCCAACTCCAGCTCCACCTCCCCTTCGGTAGCCATGTCAATCTCCTTTTGTTTTGTTTTGTTCTTGTTTTTTCCTTCTTTTCTTCCCTCTTGTCTTCATCTATTTTCTGAGGCTTGAGTAAACTTTGTCTTTCACCCTTGCTCATAATTTCTTTCTCTTCTTTATTCACCTATTTTTTCCTCTTATCCCTTTTAAATTTTTTCTCCTTAAGGTAAAATCCGTTGAGTGGATAGTTACTGTATATAATTGTCTGATTTATTTCAGATCTTGTTATATAACTATAAATCTCATACCTAGGTTAAAGTTGGCAAGTTAATAGTTATCACAGTTTGTCGTTTTCTAGTCTGTGTTTCATGCTACTGTTATTACTGATTGTACTACCTTAACCAGGGTGACATTGTTGTGATCAACTGATTTCCTTATATGCCAATACCTAGATTGTCTGGGAGTCATAAACAATACTATAGTGCAGTACCAAAGAACTGAGTGCTAGGCCAAATGGCCAGAACTTTTCATCCCTAATAAATTCGGACAGACTCAAAAGCCAAAAGCTAGCTATGCCTAGAAGACATCTCTGAAAAGTAGTCATTTCCTAAACAGGTCTAGATACTAGTAATAAAGCTACCTACTTTAAGCAATTTGCAACGCTCAATGCAGAAAACAAATAAACAAAAAAATAGAAAATGAGAAAACAAGGAAGCAAGATGCAACACATAACTTCCAACTTGCCCAAGGCAAATCAAGGGGGCATTGAGGTGGAAGAAATAAAAACCTCCCAGCTGAATCTTATGAAATGCTGGCAATAGAAGTTAACAAATCAATAAGTCCCTTGACAAAAACAAAACAAAGATAAATAAATGATGACCATAATGAAGGAAATGATTAGTGAATCTACAGTAGATACAGATTTTTAAAAAAAAAAAAAAAGAGTACCTTGAGAAAGACATGGAAACCATGAATGCCCAACAGAAAAGAACTAGTCTTGCCAGTATCTTACTGAGGATTTTTCTATCTGTGCTCATCAAGGAGACTGGCCTGTAATTCTCTTGTTTGGTTGGGTCCTTCTCTGGTTTTGGTATCAGTGCAGTGCTTGTTTCTAGGAATGAATTTGGGAGTATTATTTCTCTTTCAATTTTTTAGAGTTTGAGGAGCACTGGCATTAGATCTTCTCTAAAGTTCTTGTGTCTTAGTCAGTAGTTTTTTTTATTATCACTGCTTCAATTTCATTGACTGATACTTGATTGGTCAAATTTTTTATATTTTCTTGATTCAGCTTTGGTAAATCATATACATCTAGGAATTTATCATTTCTTCTTCAGTTTCCATCTTTTTAGAATACAGGCTCTCAAAGTACTTACCAATTATCTTCTGGATTTCTGCAGAATCTTTTGTGATTTTGCCCTTTTCATTTCTGATTGCACGGGTGTGGATCTTTTCTTACCTTATTTTGATAATTTTGGCTAAGGGTTTGCCTATTTTATTTAATCTTTCAAAGAATAAACTCTTCAATTCTTTGAATCTTTGTAATTTTTTAAATCTCAATTGCATTAATTTCCACTCTGATCTTTATAATTTCCTACCTTGTACTACGTTTGGGTTTGCATTGTTCTTGTTTTTCTTGAGGTTCATCACTAGGCTGTTTATCTCAGCTTGCTCTATTTTCACTGCTATAAACTTCCCTTGTAGGACTTCTTTCATTGCATCCCACAGACTCAGTATGTCATAATGGCATTATTGTTCAATTGTAGGAACTGTCTTATTTCTTTGACTTAATCTATGACCCACTGGCTATTCAAGACAGTATTATTTAATTTCCATGTGTTTGCATAGTTTCTATGCTGTATTTTGCTATTGATTTCTAGTTTCATTGCACTATGATCTGATAAATGCACGGGATAATTTAGATTCCTTTGCATTTGCTTGAGCATACTCTATGGATTAGTATGTGGTCTATTTTGGTTAAAGTCCCATGTGCTACTGAGAAGAATATGTTTTCTGTTGTCAGGTGAAACACTTTGTAGATGTCTATTATGTCCATTTATTCAAATGTTTGGCTCAGCTGTGATATTTCTTTATTGATTTCTTTTGTCTGGGTGATCTGTTTGTGACAGTGTATTATTAAGGTCCTCCTTTACAGTTCCATTGGTGTTTATCTGATTTTTCATGTCCATAGGTCCATCATTGTTTTTTTATGACGTTATATGTGCTAGTATTTGGAGCATATATATATATATATAAAATTGTTATCTCTTCTTGTTGAATTGTTACCTTAACCAAAATTAACGACCTTCTTTGTCTCTTCTGATCTGTCTTGGCTTGAAATCCACTTTACCTGAAATTAGACTAGCTATTTCTGTTTTTTTCTGGGTTGCTGTTGTATGAAGTACTGTTTTCCATCCTTTGTCTTTCAGTCTATGAACTTCTTTTTGGGCTAAATGTATTTCTTACATGCAGTATATTGTTTGGTCTCGTTTCTTGATTGATACTGCCAATCTATTTCTTTTGATTGGTGAATTCAGACCAATCAAGTTGATGGTTATAGCTGATATTGACTTTTCCTTGTCATTATACTATTTTCCTGCTGTTGGTTCCTTTTCTTTCCATTTATTTGTTTGCCTTGTCTGGCGGATTCATTTTATTGGGTTTTTTGGCACTGTTATATTCATTGTCTCTTTCTAGGATATCCTTGGGAATTTTTTGGAGTGCCAGTTTAGGACTCAAAACGCTTCACTCCAAGCTCTCCTTGACTATAAAGTTTGTGCTGAGAAATCTGCTGTAATTCTGTTGGGTTTTTGGGTGATCTTTATGGGTGATTTGTTTCTTTTCTCTAAGAGCTTTTAATATTCTGTTCTTGTGCTGAATTTCTTGAATCTTGACTATTACAAATGTTGGTTTAGTTCTTTTTTGATCATGGCTATCGAGTTCTATATGCCTCAATTATCTGGTTGTCAAATTATTTTTCCATGCTTAGAAAGTTTTCTGCTATTACTTCTGTAAACAGATTTTTTATGCCTTTTGTGCTATCTTCTGATTTTTACTCAATTCCAATTAATCTTAGTCTTTGTATCATCTAGCAGGTCCTGAATCAATTTTTTGTGGTCCTTGCTATTTTTAAGGTATCTTTCACTAGTTGATCACTAACCACAGCCCAATCTTCTAGATTCAACACTCTGTCTTTACATCAATTGATTCTGCTGTGTATACTTTCAATAGAATTGTTAATCTACTGGATTTCTATTTGAGACTCTTTCATGGACTCCAGTTCTTTTCTGCATTGGGCATTCATGGTTTGCATGTCTTTCATTAGCTCCTCTATTTTTTATTAGTATCTTCTCTATATTCACTAATCATATGTTCTATTAGGGTCATTAACTCTTTAATTTTTTTATCTCTGCTTTGAATTCAATGAGTGTATTATTGATGTTTTGTTACTTCCACTGCTACCATTTCAAATATTTCAACTGTGTGGCTTTTGAGTCCCCTGACCCTGCCCCAGTATTACCTGGATTTGCTTTGGAGGAATTGGGAGTTTCTTTGGGCTGTGTTTTCTTAACTACCACCCTATACTATCTCTTACTCAGTTTTTAAGCTACAATTCCAGGTTCTATATAATGATCTCCAAAGCCAAGTAATCCATAAACTTTTCTAGTAACTGATGAAGTAATGCTAGGTCTTCTAGAAGTATGCCAAGAGGGAGCTAGCTCCTTGCTCAGTCCAAATCATGTATTTATTAATGAACAGGAAAAGCAGATTCTTGTTTACCTAACTCCATTGTTATTACAATACTCCTTTCTGTTTTTTTGGTGCTGGGGATCGAACTCAGGGCCTTGTGCTTGCTAGGCAAGTACTCTAATCACTGAGCTAAATCCCCAGCCTACAATACTCTTTTAATATTTACGTATTTTTAGTTGAATACTATTAATGAAATTTTAGTTTATAATTACTATCAGCCTGATTTAGCTCATAATCCCAATATGAACTTAATTCTGTTGGAACATATACCTTTTGGTGTTATGGTATCTACATCGTCATTTATAGTTACTCCTACAACTAACGTTACCAATAAAAGTTTCCCCAGCCTGGAAGCACGTACATGTGTATTTCTACATATGCATATGCATATGTGTGTGTGTGTGTGTGTGTGTGTGTGTGTGCCTCTGTGTGTGTGTTCATCAGGCGAAGAATCTCATAGAATTCCTGTCGAGTTTTTAATCTTTATTACCATTTGGTTCTGCTTCCAAAACTTGTTATCTCAATATCAAAAGCCAAGGTCAGCTGAATGAAATAATCAAGGAGAGGGTTTTAAGTCAAGAGAGGAGCTGGACATAGTATAGTCTTGTCCTTGCCCAAGAGATTTTCATAAATGTTAACTGAATTATGAAAGCCCCCAAAGACAGCAAATTAACATTATCTTTCTTATACTTTTTTTCAGTGACCTGAATGCACTGAGTTCACCCAGTAGGCATTTACAGAGCAGCTACTACTATTAGTTATGTCACTGAAGTAAAATAGTTTACAAGCACCACATTTGGAGTCAGGGAGCTGTGTATGAATTCAAATCTGTCACCTACTCACTAATAATGAAAACCTGGTTAATCGTATTCATACCATTTGTTTATTTCTTCTGACTTTTGTCTTTACCATTCCTCCCCTTAATTCAGTCCAAGCACATTGTTCTCTTAATTAGTAGAGCCTATTAATTTTATAAAATTATGAGTTTCAATGCATATATTTCAATCATATCCATGCCCCCTAATACCTTCCCTCATACCTCACTCCCACTTACTCCCTTTCTATCTAACAATAGCATCCTTTCTACTTTCATGTCATCTTTTTTTATAATCCATATATTAGGAAGAACATGCAATATTTGTCTTTCTGAGTCTGGCTTACTTCACTCAGCTTGATGTTCTCCAGTTCCATCCATTTTCCTGAAAATGACAGAATTTCATTATTTCTTTATGGTTGAGTAATAGTCCATTGTGTAAATATGTCATATTTTCTTTATCCATTCATTTGCTGACAGACACCTTATGCTGGTTCCATATCATGAATTGTACCACAATAAACACGGTTATATAGGTGTCCCTATAGCATACTAATGTTAATTCCTTCAAGTATGTACAAAGTGGTACGTACCAAACAGTAGCTCTATTTTTGTTGTTTTATTTTTTGAGAAACATTTATAGTGGCTGCACAAATTTACATTCAAACAAGCAGTGTAGAAAGGTCCCCTCCCAATCTATATCCTCACCAGTATTTATTGTTTTCTCTGTTCTTGATGATAGCTATTCTGACAAGAGTGAGATGGAATCTCAATGTGGTTTTCACTTACATTTCCTTAATGGCTACAGATATTCTCATTAAAGTTGTTGAAGACACCAAGAAGCATTCCTTCTTCAGGGTTTTGTTCCTGCTGTTTCCTTTGCCTGGAATATTTTTCTTTTGGAATTCTGTGGCCAAATGTCATCTCATCAGATGACTTTTTTCTAATCATTCTCTATAAAATAGTGTTCATCCACAATTCCCATACTCCCTGTCCCTTCCACCCTGCTTAACTTTTTTGCATAGAACTAACATATATTTATATTCATTTATTTTCTATTCTCCCCACTGAAATCCTAAGCACCATAAGAATAGAGTCTTTGTTTAGTTCGCTATATATCCCCAGTGCTGGATCAGAATAAGACATCAATAAGTATTTGTTGAATAAAATATAATGAATTAATGAAATATCATACCTTCCTATCTAGTTCATAGAATTATGAAGATGAAATTATTTACACCACTTTGTATAGTGCTACATAAATGACATATTCTTCCTATTTTTAAATGGTATTTATGCACTGTGGATTATTTTCACAAACCCAAATAAAAATCCTGTTATGGTTCGTGTCTAGATGTCCCCCTGAAGCCTCACGTGGTAAGAGATAGCTGGATCTAGAGTGTGTGATGCTGGGATTAAGGGCGTGTGATTACTAAATCAACCCACTGATTGGTTTAGCACCACCCTAATGCTAGCAGCCTGGATAAGATATAAAATACAGGAAGAAGATGGTTAGCCCCCTTGCTTGCATTCCTTGCCTACCTTGCTACCTTCTGCCTGTCTGCCATGCCACCCTGCCTCGGACTCAGCTGATTATGGACTGAAACCTCTACAAACTGTGAGCCAAATAAACCTAACTTTGGGTATCCAGTATTTTGTCTCAGCAACGAGAGAAAAGTAACTAAAACAAATCCCAATTCAAAAGATTAAGAAGAAATTCAACATATCTCACACACTTAATCCCTAGTATAGAAACACTGATTGATTAGGAAATGAAAAGTCAATCACACAAGATTTTCAGAACTTTTTAAATGTTTCCTATCAAAAAGTGAAATGTTTCAAAATCAACGTTTTCCCCATTCCAGAGTAAATACAAATTAAAGTAGCACTTAGATTACAAGATTTGAAGAGCCAGAACTTGCACCGATCTAATTCTTATACTGGTGTATAATTTCCACCACTACTACTCTGTAAAAGGTTTATAGAAGAATCAAAAATTATGGGCAGTATAATTTTCTATTAGGTAAATTAACAAATTTAAACTTTACCTCTTG
Organism: Hystrix cristata; assembly: GCA_004026905.1. NCBI lineage: Eukaryota > Metazoa > Chordata > Mammalia > Rodentia > Hystricidae > Hystrix > Hystrix cristata. The sequence goes on along the minus strand of PVJO010017401.1, from coordinate 2,928 downwards.
GTTTATTTCAACTATTTGTTGATTCTAGAGATTTTGACATTCTTAGTAGGCATCTGGAGAACAACTATCATTGTCACTGGAGTAAAGTTAAAAAAAGTTTAAACTCTCTTTTTAACTTCGTGGGTCAACCTGTGATCAAAGCTTTGTACTTAAAAGAACCCATGAAAATTATTCTAAACTAGTTCTTGTAGAGTAGAAAATCAGCTATGGTCACATGAAAAGTAGTGAGCAGATACATGAAACTTTCAAAAGTCTATCCAAAAAAATACTACATTAAGTATTATTGCAATTAGACCAAATATTCAGATTTATATTAAATGATTGTCAGTCTGGTTAAGGGAATTTGAAGGATTTTTTTTTCAGACTCATCCTAAGAGGACCAGTATATACTATGAAATACAATGGATTATATTTATTATACTGTAGATTAATCCTATAATTCTACCTTGAGATAGGGTCATAAATAGTACTTAAGTAAACACAATCAGACCACTCTAAATTTTATTCAAGGGCAAATTCTCTTTTAAAAAGCTGAGGTTGCTCAGTGTGGTGATACAGGCCTATAATCCCAGCACTTGGGAAGCTGAGGCAGGAGGGTCACTGTGAGTTTCAAGGCCAGCCTGGGCTACATAGAAAGACCCTTTCTCAAAAAACAAAATATAAATCAATAAACAAAATTTTTAAAATCTGAAAAAAGAAAAAAACTGAGGCTCCAGAGCAGCTAAAGACTTCTGGGTCAACTCTTCTCATTCTTTGCTTTTGTTTCTCTCTCATTGTTCTGCAAATGTAAAAAATAATAAAAGTGTCTTACATTTCAGTACTCTCTTTAAAATATATACATTTTTCAAATGACATTCTGATAGATGACCTTGTGGAATAGATAAAACTGGCGTTATCACCTACGTGGCTAACAGGTAGCAAAGACATTATTCAAGTACCATTCTGCCTGCAAAATGAAGTCAATCAAGACTTCAAGCCTAAAGATAAGAAAAATATTGGTATCTTAGACATTAAATGGTCTTAATTTCTGATATGCTGAGTTTATGAAGTTGGCAGGAGTTAAATGGAGTTGTCAGCCCCTTTATTATAAATAGATTGCTGGTTTGAATGATCACTGGTGTGTAGTAGCCTAAGCCAGCACATTGTTACACCCTTCTTTTGCAATTTTAGATTTCTGACTATCCCAGCACTTTCCTCTGCAAGCCAGATCATCTTGGACACCCTCTAAATAAAATCAAGGTAGGCATTTTGTGCACTATATTTGAAGCACAAGACTGACACCTAGTGTACTGACTGATTTCCTTTCCTTCCTTCCTTCACTTTATCCTTCTTTTAATGATGGTTAGAATACAGTTTAAGAATAATAAACATTCAGTGGTAACATATATGCTAAGTATTGTTCTAAGCACATTAAATGTATCACCTTATTTATCTTTATCCATGAAGAACACTTTGTTATTATCCCTATTTCACAAAAAAAGGAGGCTTGAAGAATTTACTCAAACTTTATTTTTGCAAAAGCTAGGATTCAAAATGGATCTGTCTGAGTCTATTCAACACTAGTTTTAAAGAAATCAACAGGGATTGTATAATTAGATGGTTAAATTAGTATATACCTATTCACTTGGAGGAAATGTTTACAAAGAACAATTGTTACTTTAGGTAGAAAATATGACAGATCTGAGGTGGCAGCTTTCAGCCGGCCCTCTTGTTGTCCCTTTCTACAGCCGAATATCAGCCCCAAGGTTATCCAGGTCCTGACTTCTGGGGAGATGGCAGAACAGTAAGCAGCAATAAATCAGCTTCTCCAATATTCAGAATTCAGACACTGGAAAAAAACAACTTAGTGAAGAAAAGGAGGGAGGTGGATCTCCAGGACCCAGGATCTGAAGGCAGGATTCGAAGGGAAAATTAGAGTCTGCAGAGAAGCTGAAGAGACAGACCACCATGCAGAAAAAGGAAGGAGCAATCCGCACTTTCTGCCAGGCTCCCAGCCTGTAATAAGAGACAAGAAGATCAAATCTGCAGATATACAGTGACAGTGGGTGAAGCTAGAGGGCTTCACAGAGGTACACACCAGTGGAACCCAACAATGAATCCTGTGCACTACAAGAGCTGCTGAGCAACTCCAGTACCAAGTAACTGCCATATCCACTGGAGAGAGCACTTAGGCGCCATTTGAAGGAGAGACTAAATGAACCGGGAACTCAGAGAAGCCACACCTTGGCTTCATCTCAGGGCTTCTAGTATTAAACTCCAACAGTGACTGAGCGAGGGACAACCACAAGAGAATTCTGTAGTCAGGCAGCCATGGTCAGGCCAGGTAAAGACACCAAGAGCATGGTCAGAGGACAGGTTCAACATGAATTTATATGGATTTCAAAGTGCCGGAATAAGCATCACACTGTAATCCAATGGCCAGCTTACTGGGATTATCCAACATGAATTGGGGCTCTGAATGCCTCTCTTGTCTACCAGCAAAAGTAGAACCACATCTTAACCAGACACTGTCACAAAACTGTAGAATCAAGAAGACAATCATAAGCACAAGGCCCTTGAGTTCAATCCTCAGCACCAAAAAGAAGAAGAAGAAAAGAAAGAAGAAGAAGAAGAAAAGGCAGAAGAAGAAGAAGAGGAGGAGGAGGAGGAGGAGAAGAAGGAAGAAGAAGAAGAAGGAAGAAGAAGAAGATCAAGAAAGAAGAAGAAGCCAGCCAGGTGAGAGAGAGGCCCCCGCAGCCGGACAAAGCCTGCAAAGCGAGCCCGCCCTGCGACATCCGTTGCCAGGCGACAGAGAGATTTCCCCCTCCCGCCCTGGACACACGAAGGGGGAGGGGAGGTGCTTGGTAACCTCCGGACTTTGCAGCCAGCCAGCCAGCCAGGTGAGAGAGAGGCCCCCGCAGCCGGACAAAGCCTGCACAGTGAGCCCGC
>PVJO010017400.1:0-39269 GCA_004026905.1 Hystrix cristata | reverse complement strand
ATGAGAAGAGAAACTAAATTCAAGGCTGTAGAGTTGTACAGTATATAAGAAAGCTTGTTGAGCATAAAAGCATATACTTAATTCTCAAGGATTGGACTTTGGTATCTGTTTCAAATGAAGGGAAAGAAAAAAGATTTGTAATCCCCCCTGAGTCAATTAAAACACTAGACACAACATGAAATAGTGGCATTTGACTGATTAGATGTCAGGCAATGAGGAGAGTGATTTCCAAGAAACAGAAAATAAATGCAGTAAACCCTACACTCTCTCCAGCCACAGCTTGCTCTCTAGAGAAAGTATCTAGACAGCAGTACAGAGATGGTGACACCTGGGCAGAAACATGTCCCCTGCTCAAGGACATGGTGCAGGATGTCCAGGTAAGCCAAAGCGGGTGGAGGGCATGGGGCAGAGAATCAGGGAGAGAGCTGTCTGAAATTCGGATATTTTTGAGAATTCCCTCATGTCTTCAGTTGAATACTGATGATCATACACGCACGATAAGTACCCCAGGACTTGGCGAAGAACCACCCTGGACTGGAAAGGGGGCACAGCCTGAAACTCACACGGGGCCGAGCATAGTACCTATTCCCTAAAGCCAGAGAGCAAAGCTTCATAATTCAGGGAATCAGTTAGAAAATGAGGGTTCTTGCCTTAGTAGTGTGGGGAAAAAAAGTCAATCCTTTTTGAAGGCACAGATTGCCAAAGCTTAAAAGGGAGAAATAAATAATTTGAGTAGCTGAATAACTATTTTTTCAAAAAAAAAAAAGTATATGTGAAACTTTTCTACAAGGAAATCTTTAGACTCAAATGGTTCCACTGGATGCTACTAAACATTTAGGGAAGAAATAATGCTGATTCTGTGGATGCTTTATCATGATTTAGAGGGAGGATTCCCATCCCATCCCATAGGGCTACTGGTGACAATAGTATCAGGAGAAGAATAAATGAAAACTACTAATTCATATTCCTCATGAACATAGATGCAAAATTCTTAATCTTTAAATAACACCAGGTGGAAAGCCACTTTAATATTTGACAAAAACTGTTCATTTGTTTACCATGTGCCACTGTCCATGTTAGTCTATTAAAGTCTGGTACTTAAGGGCTCAAACTGGGTGAGGGGAAGCTTGGTAACAAGGAGCCCCCCTCTTTTTATCGTAACTAGATTGGTCTCAGAGTCACATATCTGTCTCTCCTCTGCCCAGAACATTCTGTCATATTTAACTGACCTCATTAGTGTACGCAATCTGTCTACTTCCCTGGCCCTTCTTTCATAGATTTATATGTGTTTGCTTTCTAGATAAAAACTCTACATGTCTATGATTCTTCTGTTATGAACTGCTTACGAATTTTGTTAGACTTTTGTTGTATTTCCAGTTGAGAAATGAGTCAGATGGTATTTGCCAGGCGCTGATGGTGAGCCGAAGTCTGTCCTTCCCATGGCTAGAAAACACTCACAGTGGAATCTAGAGCGTAATAAGGAAAGTACTGGAAATGGATGATGGTGATGAAAAATAAGAATAGCAGCTATGTTTTTGTGCTGTGTACTTTGTATCTACTATTGAATTTGAGCATATAATACTAAGTATTACCCTTATGTGACATAGAAAGAGACATACGTACCTGCTAAGTGGAGGAATCAAAGCTTAAATGACACTCTTATCCCATTATACCCGTGATAAGAGTCAAACAAGAATTGCTACCTCCGACATTTTAAGAATGATCGGTAGTATGAATTGAATATAAGAAACATGCAAACGTTTGTATGTGAGAAACTTTATTTGTATATATCCTAGCCACAGAAATCTTTCTGTGGTGACCAATATTAACAAGTGTTAGTCATCATTTTCTTTAATATGTTCATAAACCTAAAATTCTAAGGGTTCAAGCTAAACTATCCATTGCTATTTCATACATGAAAAACCATCTTAATGAATTAAAATCCTGGCTTGAAAATCTAGTTTTGTACAGTCAAATTAAAAGGTTTAAGGTTATTTTAATAAGTATCTTAAAAGTCATTTTAACTTTCTGTGCTTCAGTCCCACCACATCTAACATGCGGAAAACACTGCTTATTTCACAGGTTTGTGGTAAGCACTCAGAAGTTCATGCACACTTAATAAACATTAGCTATTATCATCCTCATTAACAGTGATGGCAAACAGCAGGCAGAACAAAATGACCAGTAACAATTAGAGTTGTGAGTTGAATGCCAGGCAAGTCAAAAACTCTTCTTAACCTCTGCTTCCCCATGTAAAAATGGGGATAAAAACAGCCCTCAGGGAGTGCTGGGAGACCACGATTTATAGTGCCAGGTAAATCTTTTTCAAAAGACGAGAACTCTTGATAAACAGAAACCATGAAAGTGGTGAGGGTGGTGAATTCGGTGATGGTTGTGATGTTTATGATTTTACTTACTCAGGACGATAAAGAAAGACAGAATGACTGAGAATATAATGTACTTCTGCATGTCACCACATGGAAATTGAATGCCTGAAGTGGATACTACAGGATCTCCTGATTTGCCTGGCCCTAGTTCATCTTGAAGTGAAGAAAAGGCAAAAAACAAAAAAAATCTCAGCGGGCTATCTGGTCTTCTTAAGTGTGTATTTTGAAGAAAGGATTTGTATAAACTTTTCAATTTTTAATTTCTATCTTTTTTTTTAACATCCAAGCTAAGTGTTGCAAGTTCCCCAGTCACATTAAGTTTAACAAGGCAATTCTCAGCTGTTTGGCTGAATAACATCTATTATTCCCCATAGGAATACCTATCATTATTTTAATTGACAATTTGAAATTCTTTAGAACACTAAAATAAACTATTTTTAAAATCAGTGTGAAAAATCCAAATGGGTGATAGGCATAAAAATTAATGGTCTTTGTCCAAAATATTCATTGACACAGATGTCTATCTTTAGGACAGAAGTGAATAAACATAATAGGAAAGAGAAGGAACTGTAATGACTTAATTAATAGAGTACACTTTACTTAAAAGGTTAAATTTGGAACACTCATCTTTTATCCATATGCTTAGTGCTGAGAAGCAATTTAAATAACAGTAGCAAATGAGAAAATGAGGTAAAATTACATGCACCACTAAGTTTTTTTTTAAATAGCAAGTGTTATAATTAATACTCAACTCCCTTTATAACCCCTGTCACCTTACAGCTACTATTAACTCTATCTCTTGGGGCTGGCACTTACGCATGATAGTTTCATTATATTTAGTTAGCACAGTGATGGAAGTCGTAGCAGCATGAATTATGACAGGGTGTCGTTTTGAATAAAGGACTTGTTTATAAGAAACATCGTCTAGTCTTTTTGTGTGAGTGTGTGTGCCAGGGATCGAACTCAGGGCCTTGTACTTCCTAGGCAAGCACTCTAATCACTGAGCTAAATTCTCAGTTCATTGTCTAGTCTTAAGAAGTAAAGTACCAAAAACATCAAGAAAGAACATGTCGATGGAGCAAGAGTCTAGGTTTTTATTCTGGTTCTGAAGGCAGATTTTTTTTCTTTTGTTTCTTCTTTTTAAACTTCTAGAGCTTATTACAATCTCTCTCTTACCCTTCAGTTTTACCCAAGGACTGGTACTGCTTGCTCCAGAGTATCTCAAAGGCACGTTACAGTAATGGCAGGGATATGAATGCCAACACTGAGTTCTTCTGAAGATGCAGTTCATGGGCCCTTTTATTCTGACCACTGTTTTCATCGTAGCCATTATTAAATATTAGAGGGCATTGTGGACGTGCCCCTTTTGAGATTTCCCTGGATTTATTTAGATAATGGGATTTCTATACTAACCTCCTGTCTCCTGACATTCAACACAAGATCGATGGACACTATTTGATTTAATTACCACAAGGTGCTTAATGAAGAGGACCTGCTTTGTCTTGGAAGACCTGCTTGGGAAACACAGCAGCCTGACAGTCTATGTTTATAATTTTCCTGGTTATAAGTGTTTGAAGCTAATCAGAACTGCCCAACCACTAATAGCACTTAAAAAAAACAGCATAAACAGACTCTGTTTTTCCACTTAATTTCAACCAGGTTCATTGTTAGAGTTAAGAGAAAGAAAGCACAAGGGAAAAATATCTACGAACAAGATGGCACTTTGAGAACTTGTTAGGGGCAAACATTAAAGTGCATATAATACTTATGCGCATGGCTTCCCAGTAGGGTGCATTTATACTAATATAGTGATCACTTAAAGTGTTTTATTCTTTTGTCAAGCCTTCTCAGACACTTCAAATGCTTTCTCACTAGGGGAAAACAATCCTCTTGCTTATTGATAGCATTTGACACGCATTCTATAACATAAGTGACTATTAGGGGCTGCAGTTGCTTAATAAAAATTTGCAAAACGGTGGCAGATTTGGTGAGTTAATGGGCCCCAGATGCTCCTCTTATGCCGACAGGATATGGTATGTTGCTAACACGCACAAATCGCTTCAGATAACAATTGTCATCAACTCCAGTTATCCTTTCTAAAAATGACAACACGATGTCACAAATGGAGAACATGCAAATGCATCCCTACTTTATCCTGAAATACTTTGAGGCCAAGTAGCACTCTAAGGTGTGATGCAATGCTAGTTTTTTTTTGTTGTTTTTTTTTTTTACATTGGCAGGATTATTTCACTTAATTTTTGATTTTCATATATTTGACCTGGTAGAGAATGCCGTTTTGAAGCTGATGTTTTCTAAAATAAAAAAAAATATTTCTCCTAATGAAGCCACAAATACTTCTCTTTGGATAACCAAATATCAGCTAACTCTTTAATGGTTAATAAATTTGTTTTCAAGAATTGTTTCTTCAGAACTTAAAATTGATGTAGTTGCCAATATTAAGAATCAATTTTCCTCTCGCTTAGCAATCAATTTCTGTGCCTCTGATTGATTTCCAGAATTTCTAAAGAATGTAAGCCCGTTTCTAGTTGTAAATTAAATTCCCTTCTTAGTAACCACGAACTATTACTGCCTTAATTTATAGTGTTTTCTTACGTCAAGGACTATTTGCCATACTGTTTCTCCCTATAGAGACTGAGTTTTCAGCACTGTGAATTTTTGTGTGTTAAAAATTTCTTCCATCTTCTTAAAATGTGAGCACACGCACACACACATACACACAGACACACAGACACACAACCAATACTAAAACAAGGTTTTGCTTTAGAAAAAAGAAAAAAGAGTAGTTAGGCAATTAGTACAAGATAATCATGCAAATATTTATCTCACTATCTCTTTCAGAAAGCTTCCCCCAGAGCACTGGACTCCATTCGGGATGCGTTGCTGCCTCAGACGACAAGCTAATCAGAACTTCGCAGCTGAAGATTTTTCCCTGTCATAGCTCATCTTGACATCGTGGTGACACAGGATAAAAGTGAGAGGCCCAGGCCTCTTGCTATTAGCTAACTGTCTTCACATTCCCAGTTCTTCACTGATGCCTTCGAATATCCCTTTGTTTTTCCATAATCCTTAGGAAGTCTTAAATCAGTTGTAGCAAAAATCTAGTACTTTTCATATATCTTTAGATCATTAAAGGGTATTGGAACAAATAAAATTAATTCATTTGTTTTGAATTCTTTCAACACACATCACTTTTCTTAATCAGGTAGATAGATCTGTGGTCCAATAAGGAAATACAAATAGAACATCTGATGCAAGATGATGTGTTCAATAGTTTGAAAAAGAATGAAAAACCTGTTTTAGGGACAAAGGAGAGTCAGACAGACATGGGGATTCTTAAAAACAGAAAGGGTTTTAGATGAGTAAGAATTTAAATCAGCTGAGGGGGACAAAGACAACTCTTAGTACCTGGGATACAATCAGTCACGGGAAGCAGGTGGGAGGCCTGGAAAGCTTGGACCATCACAAGTTTCAAGCGTCAAGAGACTTGGATTCTGGCACTAGTTAACATGTGTGAGCATCAACTAATGACTGAGATATTTTCAAACTTCTTGAACTTACTTGTAAAATGGAAATCATGTCTCAGAGGAGAAGACGACTTATAGTATATAAAAACTCACCACAGAACCTAGCAGAAGTAGGTGCTTAGAAACAGTTTTATGATTGTCTTTTACATCTCACCACTTCTGCCAGGCCCTTTGCACCCTGGCACATCAGCAGTATATTTTTGACTAGGGCAAGCAACTTCATGTGTCAAAATAATATACACATACCATGTACTATTCCTTTGGAGTTGTAGCGCAAATTTGTCCGCTCCCTCACGACCACTTTTAAATGCCATCTTCTCCAGGTCTCCAGGCTGAGTTCAGGCACCAAAACAATTTGCAAATATCCTGCTTTTCTGTGTACAGGTCTGTTTCAAACTAAGCTGTGCACACTTTTAACAGGGCATTCGGTCTTGTTTCTCCATTTTAGCCTAGAATCTTGTCTGGCACCTCAGTAGGTACTCACAAATGTCAGCTTAGTCAAGGAATGCGATACATGTTGGAATAAAAAAGGACAGCAAACTGGATATGCCTATTCAGCAAAGGGCTCTAAACTAATGAATGAAACAACTGTTCATGATGGTGTGTGTATGTATATGTAATTATTTGACTGGCATAGCATAAATGTGTGTAAATAATTTGTAGCACAATCTGCAAACAGGTTCCTGGTGAGGGAGGGATAGAAGGTGAATAGAATCTTGATTCTGGCATGGGTCTAAATAAAGATCAAAACATGATAGAATTGTTTAGAATAAATCTAAATTCACTTATATTTTGCAGAGTGAAGAACGATAGAATTATAGAAAACATATGTGATTGGTAGCCTACTCACATGTTGTGGTCTTTCTCTAAGGCTGAATTATTTGTGACTGATTGCTGGATATTATTTCCTGTCTATTTTTTGGCTTGTTGGCACTAATCATACTTACTCCTCACATGGGTATGACACTTGAAAAAGCAGCTCGCTCTGTTTATAGAAAATACCACATTTACAAAAAAAATATTGGACAGTTGGTATAAAATCTCTCCTTTCAACACGCAAATGTTATGAGTTACCAAAGCTATAAACAAAGTAAGTAAATGCTTTTCTGTTGTGTGATATTCAGAAACAAAGCCAGTAACAAAAATATTAGCTTTAAATTTTTCTTGTATTAAATACTGGCAAACTAAGAAACACTCGTCCCACATATGTAAGGTATGAATCAAATACTGAGTAAAAACTATACTTTTTAAAGAAAATATGTAAGATTTTGTCTTGGAAGCAACACGGATATAAACAATGTTGACTTTTGTATTTTACAATTATTTCTTTTCCTTATAATTATACTACAAATTTGTTCCCAAATAACATTTTTAGAATTTGTGCTTCATTAAATGACACTGGATTCAGTCAAATACTTTCTGAGTCACCTGATGTGATCAAATGAGCACATGGTTTTAATGTGTGACTTACATTGATTGATTTCAAATGTTAAACCAACGCTGTACTCATGGAATAAACTCCACTGGGTCACTGTATACTTCCTTTTAATATATTGGTGGGTTCAATTTGCAGAAAAAATTTTAAAAGGGTTTTGTACTAATTCATGAAGAAAATCAACCTAGTTTCTTTTTATGTTGTCTTCATATCTGGTTAATGCTGACCACATAAAATGAGTTAGGGAAGTATTCTTCCCTCTATTTATCTAGAAGTTTTTGCAGAATTATTATGTCTTGCGACCAGACACCTAGACTTCGCCAGAAGAGCCAGATATGCCTGGAGATTACTTTATGGAAAAGTGTTTAACTATAATTTAATTTCTTCAATAACTTTAGGGCTAGCCAGACTCTTTATTTCTTATAGTCCAATAATTTGAATTTTTGAAGAAATTTGTCTATTACCTCTTAATTGTCCAAAGTATTGGGCATAATATTGCCTTACTATCCTCTTAAAAACTGAAAACCATGTAGTGCAGTCTCTCTATCTTAACAATGTTCATATGGCTTGTCTATTTTGTAATGACTAGTCAGGTCAGTAGGTTGTCATTGGTACTGACCTTATCACGAAGCAGACACTGATTTCAATGATTTTCTCAGATGTATTAGCTCACTGAATTTTTTTCCTCTGGTTTTTATTATTTCTTCTCTGCCTATTTGGGGTTGAATTTATTCTTATCTTTCTAGTTTCTTGAAGTGAAAGCTAGCATCATTTAGGACCTTTCTCCTTAAATCTAAAATAGTTCAGTGCTATCAATCACTCTCATCATAGGATACCACAAGTTGTTTCTGATCTCACAAATTTTGATATGCAGTATTTTCATTTGCACTCAGTTCAAACATTTTCTAATTTTCTCTGGCTTTCTTCTTTAATCTACGCATTATTGAAAAAGCGTATTCTATATTTTTCAAATATTTATGAATAGAGTGCCTTCAGTTAGCGAATTCTAATTTAATTTCACTGAAGTGAAACAATATACATAGAATAACTTGAATCTTTTGAAAACTTTTGAGTTTTATTTATTGTTTAGAATATGGTCTAACCTGTGAAATGTCCTACAGGCCACTGGATGGATTTCTATTGCTGTTGTGTGGCATATCCTGTAAGCCTCAGAGCTGGCCACAGTAGCACACATCTGTACTCCCAGCACCCTAGAGGTGGAGGCTTGAGAGTCTGAGCTCAGCCTGGGGCAACTTAACATGGTGAGATCTTGTTTCAAAAGATAAAAAAATAAAAATAAGAGCTGAGGATGTGGGTGGTACAGTGGTACAGTGGTACAGTGGCTCTGCATTTAATTTCCAGTAAAAAGTCTATTAGGTCAAATTGGTCGATAATGCTCAAGTTCACAGCACCACTGGCTTTCATTTTTGGTCTACTTTTTCTATTAATTATTGATAAAGGATGTTGAAATCTTGAACTATAACATTGGATTTAGCTGTGTCTTCTATTGTTATATGAATTTTTGTCTCATGTCATGAAGCACTTTTATTAAATGCATAAATATTTAAAATTATTATATTGTCTTGATGACTTAGGACCACTATTATTATGAAATGACACTATTTCTGGTGATATTTTTCTGACATCTAATTTACCTGATATCAATATAGCCATTCCATTTTTTAAAATTAATGTTAGCAAGGTATTGTTTTTTCTTGCCTTTTACTTTTAATTTGCTTACATTTTTATATTTTATATTTTTGTGACTTTTTATCCAATATAATCATTTCTGCCTTTTAATTTGAGTCTAACATTTGCATTTAATGTGAAGTTAATATGGTTGAATTCAAATCTATCATCTTTCTATTTATTGTCTATTTCTCCACATAGTCTTTCTTAATTTTCCCTTATTCTTTCCTTTCAGTATATTTTATTCTGATTATTTTATTATTTGAGTATCATTTTGAACATTTATGTTTTATTTTCCTTTACTGGATTATTAAGTACAGCTCATTGTGCTATTTTAGTGGTACAAATTTAACCACAGTGTTCCTTCAAATGAAATTATCAGCCTTCATGTCTTTATATAAAGACCTTACAATGGTATAGTTCAATGTCTCCCTGCCCAGCATTTGCGCTACTACTGACATACATTATATTTCTACATCTTATAGACCTCGTATATAGTCATTATTATTATTATTATTATTATTATTATTATTATTATTATTATTATTATTATTATTATTTTGAGGTCCTGGGGATCAAACTCAGGGCCTTGTTATTGCTAGGCAAGCACTCTAACCACTGAGCTAAATTCCCAACCCTATACTCATTATTTTTGTTTAAACAATTAACCACAAATATATTGAATAAGAAAATTTAAATTATATCCATGGAAGTAGTTGTAATCGATGATTTTCTTTGTTCATGAAGATCCTTATTTTTATCTGGTATCATTCTCCTTCTGCCTGAAAGGTGGTAACATTCCTGCTGGTGATGAACTCTTTCAGCTTTTGTATGCCTGAAAAATTTTTTTATTTTGTCTCTTGTTTTTGAAAGATATTTTTGCTGACTAAAGAATTCTAGTTTGACAGTATTTTTCTTTCAGTACCTTCATATTATTGGTCTACTGTTTGTATTTTTCCTATGAGAAATGTGGCTCTTATTTCTCTGTTTCTGTATGTAAAATATTGTTTCCTCGAGGTGTATTTAAGACTACTTCAATCCTGATTTAAGTAATTTAATTATGATATGCATTGCTGTAGTTTTCTTCATTTTTATTTTTATGCTTATAATTTCATCGAGAGTCTTGGATCTCAACTCCTAGATTTCATAAAATTTGGTCGTTAATTCATCATATTTTCTGTCTCTCTTCCCCTTTTTCTATCACTGGCAAATTCACTGCCATGTTCCGTACCTTTGGCTGCCTGGAAATGGCCCACAGTTCAGTTCATTTTGACGTGCCTCTTTTCTTCCCGTTTGTTTTTGCGGCTCTATTGCTATGTCTTCATATTTACTTGTCTTCTACCACAATGTCTAATCCACTGTTGATTCTGCCCAATGTATTTTACATCTCAGACACTGTACTTTGAATTTCTAAAGTTAGATTTGTGTCTCTATTTAAGAAGTTCGATTTTCCTCTAGGATGTGAACATATGAAATGCAATCATAGTGAATTTGAAACATCTTTTTCTGCTGATTCTAACAGGTTTCAGCTTCGGTTTTGACCTTGTTGGGTGCTTGATATTTCTGTATTCCTACACTTTAAAAAAACAAAAACCTGTGGGATAGAGTTATGTTGCTTGGAAAGAGTTGATCTTTTGAGTTTTGCTTTTAGTGTCTGTCAGGCAGGAGGACAGTAGCACTGACTCTAGGCTGATAATGCTGTACTACAAGGCAGTATTTATGCACACTCTCTCCAGCCCCCTCTGGACTATGAGATCATTTTTCAACCTTCTTGTGGGAACAGACACTGTTTGCAGTCCTGTGTGAACTACAGATACTGTTTCCTGGTCACTTCTGGGCTAACCTGGGCAGCTTCCTCGCACTCTGCTCAATACTCTGTAATATGTAAGGGAAGGGAGACGGCGAACATCTCCACAGCACTCCACACAGGTCTCTCCTCTCTGCTACACTTTGATCTGCACTCTAACCACCTAGCTTTTCCGGCACTCTCACCTGCTTCTCCTCAACTCAGCTACTGGAAATTGTGATGTGAATTTTATTTTATGTTATGGCATTATTATCCATCTTGACTTTAGGTTTTGAGATAGTTAATATATTCAAAATACTAGAAATCATTGTTTGGGTGACTAAAACATCCTAAATCACAGAACTAAAGGCCATTAAGACCACTCGAGCAATGACCCCCCAGAGCATACCGGACAGAAGACCTGATCACTGACTGTGGGCCATATTCTTGGTGGTCTCACCATTCTTCCCCTTCTTTCCTACACGAGGGTATTACAGCAGCTGTACTGTGAATAGGCGAGTTTGGCTTGCGTGCTTTGAATACCAGAGCACAGTGAGAATGCAGCGGAGCTGGCGTACTGCGAGGAAAGCACGAGTAGACTGAGGCTCCTCCGCATGCTGTCCTCATGAGCATCAGTCACAGATGACTGTCAAGTCTCCCTGCCAAGCGGCCTCACAACTGGACTGAAGGCTCTCAACATCCCATCGCTGAACTTTCGCGATTGTCTCCAACTTGATCTTGCCTGACCTCCATCTCCCCTGCTCTGTGGTAGATCTTATTCACTATGTCCAAATTAACCCACCACAAACAGCACTTTCCTCCCTTTCTTCCCTACCAGAAACCCTCACAAACATTCCATTGCCTAGAGAATAATAGTCTTCTTAGCTTCGTACTCAAGATTTGGACCTTTTTTACCTTCTCCATTACATTGTGTTCTATTTACCATTCGCTGAATTCATATATAATGATTCCCTATTTCTTCCCATTTACCATCATGCTTTGCTGGAATTGCCTCAAACTTCACATGGATCAACGCTTCTACGCTTCCCAGGTCCGGTACACAGCCGGAACCTACTCCCAATCTCTGTCCTCCCCCAACCCCAAACACTTCCACTTTCCCCCTGAATGACAGTGATTTGTGAATAGCCTCGACAAAGGCGAAGGTAGAGTTTTATGCACCTTTACGCGATGAAGAGTCACAGTTTACAAAAGCCATCAACAATTAGGTTTATGGAGTCACTGCCACAGTTTTAGAAATCTACGCGAGACAGGAACCAATTGTCCGTGTGAGCGCCCTCCTAACAAGCTTCTTTCATCTGACATCTTTCAGGGTTGGCCTCTTTCTATTACACAAGCTACAGAAACTCCCGTGATTCTAAGATCCTTGAGAACTATTTGTTATCAGAAAGAAATTGATTATGATCAAACTACTGAAAAAAGCTACATGTAAGTCACATAACAAACTACCACCATTCATTTTAACCAGAGAAAAACATACCTCTAATTTGACTGTTTAAAACGTACATTTTTCACATTATCTGGTGACTCTTACACCAGGGATAAAGAAGAAGGAACCACAAAGTATTACCAACATATTTATCGAGAAGATAGCATTTCAACACATGCTGTCTCGTTTCTTACATAAACTGAGTTGGACATCATTATCTTACTATCGCACAGGAGGGAACTGAGGCTAAAGAGGGCTAAGCCACGAAGCCTGCAAATGCAACAGAGGGGATCTGAAATCGTTCCTCACTTCGAGGCACAAATTCCTTCTACCTCATGAGTCCAAGAGGTGAGATTCTGATAATGGCTTTTACCATCACGAACTTTGTATTTCTACTACTCACTACTACCTACCAAAGTAGAATTTCCTACCAAACTATGTGACAGAGCACATAACGTCACTTCGAAGTGATTATCCATGCTCTCAGATGTAAGAAATAGAGTTGTTCTAAGTTGTTTTGAGCCTCACATGCCTGTAAATTGCTACCAGGGAAAGCATGAGCTGCTGTTTCCATGATGTCAGAGTGTGGACAGGGGACAAGAGAGGTGTCGAAGTAGCATCATAGAGAATCCCTTATTTGATCATGGGAATGCAGGGACCGCAGACGAACCCGCAGACGAACCCGTATGCAGCCTCACGATGGAAAGGTGCTACTAGGGGAAGAAGGTAGAAGAGAAAAAGCAACATGAGTCAATCGTCTGGACACAGCATAAAGCCTCCCAGTAGACCTCAAGCACATTTAGCAGCAAACCCAAACCCAGTTACCACACCTTGCAAGCTCACTGAAGCTGGCTGGCAGCACAGCCTCTTGGGCTTCATTCCGCACAGCTCCTCCTGCTTGCTCAGTGTCCTTGACCCCTCTGGCCGGACCACAGTCCCTCAAACATGCTATGCAGGCCCCTTGTGGGCTGGAGAACATGGTCTTCCCTTCTGCCAAATAGCCATGTGGTTTGTGATCTACTTTAATGACACCCCCTTCAACATCACCTCACCAGAGAGGCCCTTTCTGGCTACTCTGTGAAAAGGGGGGCTTCTAGCACCCACTCCCCATCACTATCGCTCTCATCTCATCCTGTTTCATTTTTCTTCAGAACACTCACCTTTCCTATTAGAACATCAGCTCCATGTGGACATGTGCTTGCTTTGTTTTTGCTTTTATCCATGGCCTGAAATAGTGCCTGGCAAACAGAAAGTACTCAGTGGATATCTGTTAATGAAAAGATGACTGGGGGATCCTTCAATATAGGGAGCGAGACTAAATGTGGCTTCTGGATTTGACCATCCCAGATTTGTCTGGGGGAAGATATGTTTTGAATAGAAGAATCAGGAAAGCCCAAAAGCAGGTCCCAGAGAAGAAGCCAGGGATCGTCCACCTGGCTGGAGTGTTCAGCATGGCAGGGGAGGGAGGAGCATGGGGTTGGGGGTGGGGGAGGAGAGAGGAAGGAGCCAGTCATGGAGGATCTTGAAAACCACACTAAATGAGTTTTGTCTGCATTTTCAGGGCAACAAGATGCTGTTAAGTGACTTTTAGCAAGGATGTGACCTGATAAGATTTGTGTTTTAAAAAGATCACCCATGATGTAGCATGGAGAAGAAACTGGATGGAAGGGAGACGGGAGGCAGTCGCTTCCTTTCAGAAATTCGAATACAGGGATTTACATTTATCCGTGTTAAACTTAATTTTCTGAATTGTGTCTCAGCAGTTCTCTCGGTTGAGATCTTTTTGAATCCCGACTCTGTCATCCAACATTATCAGCTAAGCCACCAAGCTGTGTGCCTCTTACAAATCTGACAAGCTGGCTGTATCCAAATCATGTACGGGGATGACCTGCCCAAAATCTCCTCCTGCTCTCTTCATGGCACTGTCCCGGGTGCTTGTGAGACGCCTGGCTGGCCCAAACCACCCTCTGTGATCACTTACTGTGCTTCTTGTTGCAAAGTGGACTGATGAACTATAACAGAAAGAATGAGTAAGCCTCACCACCCAGGATTTTCATGCGCGTTCCCCAAGAGGTTACGGACTTTACAGTAAGATGCCAGCCCATTTCATTCTTGCATGAATTAATTTTGGCACCTGATTGCTGGCTGGGGATCGGATAGCTGCCTCTGTTCTTGGCTACCGTAAGTGCTATCAAAAGAGTTCTCTTCTGGCGTGCACTGAAGTATATAATACTATCTATATTTCTGCCCAGAAACTACTATCATCTGTTTAATATGCAAACTGTGCAAAACCAGGGCTACTAGGGTGTAATAGATTCTGAAAAGTTGTCATCCAGACTCATTGTTTATTAGAGGTTATTAACTTTGGGGGTTTATGGGCTGTCTTTCCAACTCAGAGCACACAACCATCCACTTAAATGGGATGCACAAAATTCTGCACACACTCTAGTGAACTCATCTGGTGTTTTATACCGATCTATTAGATGAGCTCACTTAAATCAGGCTCCTTTTTGCAGACTAGACTGTTACACATACATATTAAATATCTGCTATCTATCTTTTGGGGAGGCATTGAGATTTATTAAGCATCTTGAACAGGGGTGAGCTAATAGAAAACACTAAAAGAGAAAAACACACGATTGTTAGACCCAGCATCCAGGGTGACCTCACAGGCAGTGATGTTTAAATTTTTCCCCCTAGTCCAGGGATTTATTTGGAGACCTCAGAGGCTGCTGATCAAGGAAGGGCAAACCAAAAGGAAAAGGGCCCACTATGGTGTGTTTCTTCCTTCTTTCCTCTCTCTTCTTCTCTGCCCTGAATCTTATGCTAAATAAAATTTTTTCATAAAATTTGAAAAAGATTTAAAAAATCATTTAAAATTATTTGTCTATGAATTAATTATAGGTCGACTGATTTTTAGCAACTTTTATTTGAAAAAAGCCCAATGCAAATGCGATGATATTTTAAAAATAAATTCTAAGTATAATAATTACTAAAACTGGTATGAAGCTCATTTCAGGGATAAACATTTATGAATGCTGAAATTTGGTGTTTATTTTTAATATGTTATAGCCAATAACTGCATTTACACCTCGTACTTTGAGGTTTCTGTAAAGTTTGTATGCTCTAGGCCCTGTGCCTATAGTGACTAATTAAAAAAGAAAAAAAAAACATGAAAAACAATAAAACGAACTTCTAGCCATTTCAACCAAAAGAATCAGTCCAACAATTCAGGATATAAGAATTACAAAGCATTACTTTAGAGTCATAAAGAAGAAAGAAAAATAATGATTCATTGTTTTTCTACCAGTGTCTCCTCCCTGCACGATGTGCCTTTATAAGACTCTTGGGTTTGAAAACTGCACCGTCACACTCTGACTCTCGCCCTCCACGTCAGCCTACATGTATTTGGTTAAGTTCAACTTTGTGACAGAGAACCATGACATCATTTGTTCTCTTACCACTGTTCTACTGATTCTATGATCCTGTCAGGGTAGGGTTGGAAAAATTCTGCCCAACTCACAAGGCTATCTGCGCAGGTATGTGTGCAGGCACGGAAGCTCATACACATGCTGGGTGACGTGGCAGACACAGTAGGCTGCCTGACCCATCGCCATCAAACACCACATTTGTCTGGCTGCTTTCTGGATACACGGTATGCGACAGGTGATCGCCCTGGCCATAGACGAGAAGGGCAGCCAGCTGGCTGTGTCAGGCAGGTATTCGTGAACGATACTGGATTTCTGGATTAAGAGAAGAAAGTTGACATATGCTTTGTCTTCTGCTATGTATTATTCATGTATTTATTTATTTTTGCCTGGAACAGGGATATGATTGCTGACATTTTAGTAACTATATAGGATAACAAATACGAGGACAAAAGTCAGAAAGTTGAGAATGGCAGGATGGAAGAAGAGATGGAAGCTGTCGGTTTACAGCTTTAATGATCCACTGAATTGGCCTTATTAGACTTCACGCTACATGCAAGTGTCGACAAGCACCCTTGTTAGTATTCTCCAACACTGCCATGAAATACGCTCCCAGCTGATACAGTACCTTAATGGATAAGGAGTAGCTTGGATTGTGTTGAAATCTATTGACAAGTTTGTTATCATTCTGTGCTATTAACAGTTTCATTGTCCTGTCAGATAACAGGTCTCAGTGAAATGAGGTCAGCCAATACACCCCATTTCTCTTTCCTCCACCTCATAGCTAAATACCTACATTTCTTTCTATTATTTACAGAGTTCTGCTTTTCTGAGCCTATTTAAAAATTTTTTTATACTGCCAATTTATTTCATTCTAAATAATTGTATAGGTGGTAAAGGTATGAAATTGAAAGGAATATATAAATAATGTAATTGTCCACAAAACATCCAATGGGAGAAAACCAATATTAATGTTTTGTCAAATTTCCTTCCATTACTTACTCATAAATCACATAAACACACTACACCTATGCACTCATATAGTTGTATAAAATGTTTTCATCAATTTTTATCATTAACCTTTCATATTAAATAATTCAAAGACTTTTATTGGTTGAATCATTGTCAATGATACCTAGATTAAATCCTATAATTTCACTAATCTCGCAGTCACTGGAAAATTAAATTCATTGTAGTGAAAAAAAGTCCTACAATTTATTAAATCTTGGTCAAACCTTTGATTTTACTTTTCTTTTCTTTTTTTTTTTTTTGGAGAATGATTCCTGGAAATAGAAAAATCATGTTAAAGGGCCTTACACAGTTACCATTTTTTTTTTTCAGTAAAGTAGCATTGATTTAAACATCCAAAAAG
This sequence comes from Hystrix cristata, assembly GCA_004026905.1. Lineage (NCBI taxonomy): Eukaryota > Metazoa > Chordata > Mammalia > Rodentia > Hystricidae > Hystrix > Hystrix cristata. The sequence goes on along the minus strand of PVJO010017400.1, from coordinate 22,180 downwards.
TATGTATTGTGACACTGGCACATGAATAATTCAGCATTTGTCAATATTAGCTAATATAGGATCTCATTTTTCTTAATTACCATGAGTTTGAACATATTTCATATTTATTTGCTGACTGAGCTTTTCTTCCTTTGTGAGTTATCTTGTATATTTTTCCAATTTTATGTTGAAACATTTTCCAATAATTTATATGAGCTCCTCATATATTAAGGATGTTAAGTCTTTGTCATGTGTTTTATAATTATTCCATTATTCTTGTGAACAACAAAGAGCAAATGGATAATAGAGATTGATTATTAAAACAGAGTCTTTTTAAAGCATGTTGGAGTGTCTAAGTTAATTAACTTTCCAGGATGTTGTTAGATTTAAAAAGGAACAATGTAACACAAACTGAACTCTTCATATAGCTTCTTAGTTTAACCTATATTATCCACAGCAAAGCTCTTCTCTAATTTAAAAAAAAAATGTTTTTTTCTCTACCCATTCATATAAGCTTCTCTAAGTATTTCTTTTACACAGAGAGTATCCTTTTCCTCAAATGCTTGAGAGCAGAGATATTTCCAGTTTCAAATTTTTGAATTTTAGATAATTTGCTAAATATCTAATTTGCATAATGAGCTATCTTGGGGATGGGACCTAGGCTTACTTATTGTATACCTTACACACATAGCCTGACTGTAATTGGAGGCAGTATTTGTAGTACACCTGCATTTTGGCTGTGATCATGAATGGAGGTCAGGTATGAAATTTTCCACTTGTGGCATCATGTCGCCACTCAGAATGTTTCAGATTTTGGAGCATTTAGATTTTTATGTTTCATTAGGATTGCTCAACCTGTATTAGCATTTTATTTCAAAATGAACCCTTAAAAGATACCTAAGAAGTACTTAGTAGTGACATACTGAACAGTTTAAGACTAGTAGCTTCTTTTATGGATATGACAGTCCTAATCCATTAAGGACAAAGCCCAGGACCCTTTTCCTGGTGGGGTGAACAATTACACGGGCTGTCTGTTTTGTTGTTGTTGTCTTGGGTTGTCTTTAAAATTCTTGCCCTCAGTGACTTTGTGGCCACATTTTCATTATAATATCACTAAAATATGGCTTGCTCATGGATAAGCTCCTTCAGTAAGCAGTGTTTTTTAAAGGATACCAATTTAGATACACGAGAGGTTAGTTAATACAGCCCATTTAAGAGTTAACTCACATTCTCATCAACATCAGAGACCTATGCTGGACATTGTACAAATTGCATTATGTGAACAGAACCTTTTAATGTTCCCCAGTTGTCTTAGCGTATGAGGGTATAGTAAATAGATTGTATTTGCATTATTAAGTTCTTTGATTAAACCTAAGTATGAAAGTTACTTTGTAGATAAAATTTGCATACATTTTGAAGCTATAATGGGTGAGCCATTTCCATGCACTGAAATCACTTGGAATGTTTTCAATTTATTTGAGTCAATTGTGTTCTCTGATTCACAAATTTTTTTGGGGGGTGCCTTACTTTGAGGTATTTGTCAAGTCAACAAACACTGTGTGACCCAAGGTGAGCAAAATCTCTAAATATTCAGCTTATTTGCCACAGCTGACATGCAACCAAATTGCTCTATCCTAATGTGATTCCATTTCATGTTGCTTCAGGTAAAAACAAGCAGCTCACGCATGTTCTGAATGTAATTCCCACAGCGCTGGGTTTACGCACAGGCTGCTACTCCAGTGCAGACACACAGATGGCCAAGAAAAATGGAATTCATGAATAAGAAGCACAGATACCTTTACACAGAAATGTTATCATCAACATTTAGTCTATAATCAAAAGAAAAATTTCCTTATAAATTAAAATTAAGGAATATAAATACAAATACATGCTTCTTGAGAGTAAAAACCCAACAAAATGAAATGAAGCAAGAGATGAATACAAAGGGGAAAGAATGTTAGTGAGAGACAGAATAGTAGGAGGGACCACCAACAATCTGATCTAATTTACTCTCTTGCAGTGCGAATGAATTCACATGATCTAAATCAATTATGTCAAGTGATCACCTGATTTATTCATGGATTCCTCCAATTAAAAAATAAAGCACACAGCCCCTTTTTGCAAGTTTCAAATAACTGCTTTCATTCTTCTTTAGTTAATGAAATTGAAGACTTTGGTTTTCTATATTCCCTGCATTTGGTTTTTTTCTTAAATATGTTGATTTTTATGAGACTTTCCCATTTTCAAAAAACAAAATTAGTTTGGGTAAGTGAACATAAATGCAGTGTGCTAAAATCTGTCCTGTCCTAAAATGTCTTATCTCCATCCTATTTTACTCCCCAAATCAAGCACTTATTTTTTCACTTTTATTCATTTAATCTTTGGGTGTAGAACGGGAGAACTGGCCTATCTGATGAGATCGGTCAAACCATCGAGATCAACAGGGCTTTTGAGACTGCTGCAGTCTGATGGTGCCCACTCACTCATCCACCAAGCTACACATTCAAAGCAGCGACCGGAAGTGCCCCAAAGCATATGATATAACCCTACAGGAGTTTCCAGTCTGACTGCAGTGGAAAAAACTTCTCACTTGGTAGTATCCAAAAGAGTGTGCAATTTTGTGTTAAAATTAGCGATACCAACAGTCATTGCTTTAGGAATTTGGAGAAAGAGCTGGAAAAAAATAACAGCCCTCTAGAGCAGGCAGGACTTGAATGGGTCCTGAAAGGAACACAAAATTTAAATATAAGAGAGACTGTATCTTCTATTTTTAGAGGTAAGACTGAAAAATAAGCCTCGTTTGGAACAGAAAGCATAACAATTAAAGACTTATGGAAAGGAAACGTGCCTGAGGTCCAAAGCTGACCCTACCACCTACTAGCTATGACACCATACAAAAGCCAGTCTCGGAGTCCTGAGTGCATAATTTGTAAAATGGTGCTAGGGATCATTTTACACCCCAAAAGTCCAGATAGAAAGGTTTAGTCCCTAGGGTGGCAATTTGGGAGGGTGGCGACTATGGAATTTGAAGAGGTGGGCTTGGTGGGGGGTCTGCAGGTCCTCGGGGACACCCTTGAAGGGGACCATGGAGACTTGGTTCTGTGTCTCAAGTTGGAGATGTGACCATTTGCTCCAATAGCTGCTCTTGCCATTGCCACTAGCTGCCCTCATAAGAGGCCAAACCAATCAGATCCCTCTATACGTATGAGCTAAAGAGACACCTCTTTATTTCATAAGTAAACTATGCCAGGTATTTCATTACAGTAACACAAAGTTGACTAACACCCTTGGCTATGGAATTACTGTGTAAAAACACTGGCATAAACAAATGCTCAGAAAACACTGGCTACTACTCCTGTGATCACACAGTTACTATTAGGGCCTATTCCTCTTCTGCACTCCATAGTCCAGAACAGCGGTGGGGAACCCGCGGCATGCATGCAGCGACGGGCTGTGTGTATCACTGGAAGCACAGAGCTGAGGACTTTGATCTCTTTGCCGTATGTAAAGGGAAACCAGTGGTTTGGGGCCACAGACAGTGGCATCTTAGAGTCTATTTTACAGTGTATGTGCTATTTTTAGAGGCACACCGCAGGGCTGTTAGTCATGTTTTGTCATCACATCCACGGTTAATTCCTGCTTGGTTGGTTTCAGCCTTGCTCGGTCATGCTGTACGGCAGTTATTTCCTCCTCGCTCAGGGGCTGTGGAAGCTCCTATGCCCTGGAGTCTCTCTCAGGTTGCACTCCACAGCATGGCTCCACATGTCCTTGTTTGTGGGGGATCCTTTCTCATCTGCTCTGTAGTTCATCCTTAAGCCGCACCAACACACTCACACCTTCTCTTTTGCCAAGGACATTCTTCAGAGAACTAGACCAATGAGCTGGTCTCTACTCAAAGTTTTGGTGACTGAGTTGGGGAAACGTGGTACAAATTATATTTAAGAGACTCATGAAGAGTCTTGAAAACTGGTAAGGTGTAAAACACACAGAAGGTTGTGGGTAATCAGATACTTAAGTAGGCTTTTTATTTTGCCAGTGTTTCTCAGACAGAAGTCTAACATCTAGAATACATAAAGAACTCAAAAAAATCAGACCCCCTAAATTTAAAGACCCAACCCAGAAATGGGCATCTGAAATGAATAAACATTTCTCAGATGAAGAACAAATGGCAAATAAATACATAAAAAAGTGTTCAGCATCACTGGTCACTTGAGAAATGCAAATTAAAACAACACTAAGATTTCATCTCACTCCAGAAAGAATGGGTATTATCAAGAAATCAACCAATAACAAATGCCGGTGGGGCTGCAGGGAAAAAGGAACTCTCCTCCACTGTTGGTTGGTCCAACCATTGGGGAAATCAGTATGGAGATTCTTCAAAAAACTACAGCCTGAGATTTCATTCAACCCACGTATACCTCTTCTTGGTATCTTCCCAGAAGAATTAAAACCATCGTACCACAGTGATATATGCACAACCATGTTTATAGCAATACTTCGTAACAGCTAAGTAAGTCTTGGAAACAAACCAAAGGCCCAGCAACTACTGAATGGTTAAAGAAGATGTGAGGTTTTTTTTTTTAATACAATGGAGTACTACTCTGCCATAAAAAAGGATAAACTTGAAACATTTATAAGTAAATGGATGCACCTTGAGAACATACTCTTAAGTGAAATAAATCAGATACACATGAGTACATATTGAATTATTTCTCTGATATGAGAAACCATAAGTCTAAATAAGGACAAAAAGATATAATGGATATTATGAAAAAGAAAGACAATATTCAAATGGGAATAGAACTAGAGAGGAAAGGAAGGAAAGGAAAGAGAAAAGAAAAGAAAAAGAAAAAAATGTAAAAAATGTAAATAAAGTTATTGTAAATAAGGAGGAGGAGTGGAAGGGAGGGGTGGGAAAGGGGGGGGACCAAGATATATCATGTACAGGTACAAATTAACTATGATGAATGTGATCATTACGTTTATCTACAATGTACCAAGCCATGTTCTTGGTTAAAAACAAAGAAGCCTTTTCAAAAGAGCATTTCCCAAATTTACTTCATCCTTCCTTGCCATTCAAGTCACTAGTGACACATTCAGTCTATTAATTGTTGAGTAAATGTTTATGAATATATATATACACTAGGAAACATATTTTTCACTCTGCGATAAGGATGTAGTGGTGGCTCACAGGTCGAGGACTTGGTCAACAGGATTTTCTTCCTACCTCTGGGTGTGGGGAAATCAAGGTGATTATTCACCTGCTATCTACTGATTTATTAAAGCTGGAAATAAAAAAGCCCCTATGAGACTCCTTTCTTACTGGGTGGTAATGTTTTTCGAATTTTGAAAATATTCCAAATATTTCTCCCTTCTTTGTTACATCCTTGTTTCACTTTTAAAGAATTTCAAGCTAAAACTTTGCAGGTTTTCAGTTTCCCTCAAGACAATCCTGAACTGTCCCGGGATGAGGGATTACGCCAGCCAGCTCCTGTGTCTGCAGCGGGTTGATAGCTTATTCCCAGCTCACTTAAAACCATCACTTTTGATTAGCCAATTTCCAATTTGATCTCTATTTTAATTTTCACTTTAATTTTCATAACTCCTTGCACAGAGTTCCTAGTTCTCTTTTTTTTGAAACTGGACACCACGTGGGAATCGAAACATTAGCCTTCCCGGTCATGTTTCCTCTTTCCACAGTTTGTGTTTGTCGTACTGGGTATCTTTCTAGCATTTTTACTCACTTATGTGTCATTATCATTTATATACCTAATCGCTCAAACTTTGCTCAAAAGAATATTTCTACTAAAAAGAATGAACTACTGAAATATAATATTGCTGTCTATGGTCACCGATGTCTTGATTATTAAGAAATAGTAGCCAGCCCTGAGGAAGCACCCAATGAATATTTGCTCAGTGAATGAATGAAGGAGAGAGGAAATAGAAGGTTCAATTTTATATGGAGCTGAGACTGTACTTTCAGGCATTTGACAAATTTTCAATCTTATAAAAGCAGAGTGAAGACTGACTTGCACTAATGTGTTCTAAGGCAGCTGGAGTGGCTGTCCATAAAGGGCAGAGTGCAGCTTAGTGTTCCAATGAAGAACTAAAAATAAATTACTTTTAAGAAGATTAACTGACTTACCCTAGATTAAGGAGCTTTTATCATAAATAAGTCTGAATTTGACTCTGCTTCTGGTTCATGTTTAGTTAGACATTTCTCTAGCCATTTAATGAAAGACACAATATATTAATTAATGTGTACTTTGGAGCAAGTAACATATTTAGCATTAGGAAAATGAAAGGAAAATAACTGTTTTCCATTGTGAGCAAAGACTGAAATTTGACCTTTAATGTAGAATAACATTTTACGTGCAAAAAGTGATATTTAATTTAGAAATTTTCAGCCTTATAAAGAAAATGCTCAGATGATTCATAATAGAAAGTATACAATGAAATAGATAAAAATGTTTAACCACAGAATTAATTTTTAAAGTAAAATAATCCTTTTAAGACTACAGAATTGACAAGAATGAAAAAAGTAACAGCCAGATTATTTCACATACTGACGACAGGGAAAATACTGCTTTTCGAGAGGTCAACTGATCCTATGACTCACAAATCTTAAATCTTTAATACAGCACTGATTGAGGAATTAGAGAATCTTACAATGAGGAAATAATCCTGACTGTTTACAAATGTTGATGTGCTAGCAAGCTCAGTCGCCATTTCTCAGAGTAAAGAATTAGCAACAACTTTTATGGCAAATAATATTAGGCAAATGAACTGTGCTATATTTATTCAAGAGTAAATTTTACAATTAAAAGATAATGTTGGGGCTGGGGATTTAGCTCAGTGGTTAGAGTGCTCGCCTAGCAAGCTCAAGGCCCTGAGTTCGATCCCCAGAGCAAAAAAAAAAAAAAAAAAAAAAAAAAAAAAAAAAAAAAAAAAAAAAAAAAAAAAAAAAAAAAAAAAAAGATAATGTTGGAGAGGCAAAGAAACAGAGAATAGATTCTACTTAACACAAACTTAAAAGCACATTCTTGGTACAATACCTTTTAGGAAAAATTAGAATATAAGGATATGTATATGAACAAAATATGTAATACTAAAGATGTTTTGCATTTTGAAGAACAAACTGCAACTATTTCATGTAGAAATGACATGTTTGCACCTCTCTAAACTAGCTTTAATCTCCGCTACAGCATTACCAATAATGAATTGTAATCATTCAGAATACCCATTAGAAGAGATAAAAGTAAAAATGCCAAAGTTCATTTAACATACATTTATTATAATCATATATTTTATTATACCAATATTTAATTATATATTAAATATAATAAATTCAACTAATGAAACCCTCTCTTCAAAACAACTGAAATGGATTTGGCTCCTATTATCAAGAACTTAAGTATTTTGTTCCATTCTATGAATAGCTTTATTAGTTTCATATTTTTATGAAGATGTTCTCATAAGAATACAAAAATTCTTTTAAAAGGAACACACGATTTCATTTAAATACGAACAATGGTGTAGAAAACAAAGGCAAGCGAGCAGGAAAAGTTCATGTTTGGCTTTATCTGAGAGGCTTAGAATCCTTAAAGAGCCTTGATTGAGGTAACTACTATAAGAAAGCACTTCATCTACCAATTTCAAGTTTTAAGAGGAGCCAGAATAGTTCAGTTTTAAAGGATCTGACAGTTTCTCTATTGATCAAGATTTCTCATCAGAGCACAAATAAAGCTTTAAATATGCAAGGATCGATTTACCTAAAATCGCTATAGGTTGGTTATTTGCAAGATATCATGAGTTAGGGTTCAGTTAGGAACCTTTTCAAACTTTACAGTTCTCCCTTTATCTCTTGTGGGAAAACAGAGCCTTGCTTCTCTTCCATATGGGGAATTTTAAAATTATCTACGTATTCCACTACTGAACCCAGCAGCTGAAGAACGTATCACCCTAGTGCAAAGCCACACAGCACCGTTTGAGACACTGTTGATTCCATGGCTGAAGTAAGGATTTGCACATGAATCCACAAGTGAACTTTTCTTTGTATTTCATAATTCTTAGTACAGGAGAATTTACTTACATCAAAATTTAAGTCAGTGATCAGTTGTAAGAAAAGCGTGCAGAGACGTAGCCCCTCATTGTAATACAAGTTAATATTACCTTCTTCTTGAGTGCTACTGGGACTGAAAACCCCTTATGTTCTAGGTGTCAGATTTAGTGTTTTTACGATGATCCTTGCTCCAAAGTTTTGTTTTTTCTTTTGCAAATGGAAGCATGTGATTCATTCATTCAACAAACAGGAAATGGGTGCAACTATGTTTAAAGCATTTGGGGACTTTGGTTCATTGGAGAGGGTCTGACGGGGTAGGCAGGAATAAAAGTACAATTTATGCACAACAGGCATCATTTTCTAATTAATAGTTATAACGAACACAATCCAGCTCATCTTGAAAATGTATTTCCTTGGGAATGTGAAAAATATCCTGTGAGGAAAGGCAACACATGGACTTACGAGGAGAGAAGCGGGCCCAGGACACAGAGAACCACTTCCATAACTCTGCTTCTTATCCGAACACTAACTTTACTCATTTAAACAGAATCTTCTTTATTCTGCTTTAGCTAAAAGAATGATTTTTAGTTATCGGTATAGGGAACTGATTTATTATAATCCATCAATACTAGTGTACGATTCATTTTCATTCTTAAATAGAACAATTACCTAAACTTAACTCTATTTAAGGTTTTACTTAATAGAAATGTTGGTTTTCTGAACGGGTTCGAAGAGGCTGGCTGTGGCGAGAGATGGTGTAATCTTGGGGAGGTCATCTTCTCTGTTTCCTTACCAGTTTCTCTTTGCCCGCCCAGGTGTCTAATCCAATCTAACCGCTGGCATGCAATTTCTCCAGACTGTATCTGCTTTCACCTATTTGTTCCACTTCACCTAAAATCTTAAATGTATTAGGATACACTAAAAACAAAGAATCTACATCTTATCAAATACTGACAAATATAGCATGGCCTCTTTTCTATAATTCTGAAGAATTCTGTTTCTCTTCTCCATCTTCATGAGCTGGTTTAATTTATAGTTATAGTTTTTCCTTCCGTACCAAATATGCCACAAACAAGAATTCAGTTCCCATCACTAATATCTCCCTAGATACCAAAGCTTGTAAATTTGATGTATGTTCTAACGCGGTTATCAGGTTATCATTTCTTGATATATTTAGGGTGTCTATTCAATTTTAAACAGATTTGAGTTTTTCAGTATCAGCCATGAAAATATCTAAGGAGAGCTCTCCTATGCCTCTTAAGTTACTGCTCTTTAAAGAACAATATCTTTTTTCTTGCAATTGTTTTCCACTGCATATGGTTTCTGGGTCCTTCCCCAATATCTGTCTGCATTTTATAGTGTCTTTGTATCTACTAAAATATTGTACGTAGAATTAAATACAGCAATGTAAACGAATCATGGTCAGACTAGCGCAGACCAGCATAGACTTGTTATATTCCTCATCCGGGAATGCAGAAGCATTTGTGGGTCTGTGTTAGGCCAGGAGCAAGGCCAGGGGCTTCTTCAACAGCTGTTATTACACCAATTCTCCTAAATCCTGCACACATATAACACATTGTTTTTTTCTACCTATCTTCAGGATATTACCATTGTCTTTCCTCCTTCTACTTAAAATAGTTTCTCTTTCCTCAGTCTTTGCCTCTATCTGAATTTGGCTTTCAAAAATTATTTCTATATGCAGTTTTATTATGTATTCATCATATACAACTTCACTGTATTCCAATAAGAATAAAAACACCTTAAGAGTAAAGCCTTTGTCTTATTTACCAGGAATATTGCATGGCTGTACGGCAAGTGTCTAATAAATGCTGTGCAGTATCTAATAAATGTTTACTGGATGAATATATCACTCTTCATTAAATTCTATCTTTTTCAATTCTTGAGAAGTCATTTGAATACTAATTGTCCCAATTTAACATATTACCCAGTTCTCTGAGACAATAGCTACTAAACGCATTCCATGCCCTTACCCCGATCACACACACAGAGCTTCGTCAGCATAAGACGGAAGGGGCCAAGTATCTAGGCTGACTGTGTATGTTCCTCAATTTCCTTTGGGGTGACGCTGAGCCGCTAATTGGCAAGTTAAGGAAATGGCATTCTACTGCTAGACCTACACCTCAGGCTATCATCTGACCCATAAATCTCAATCAGAAAAAAGTGAAATACTTGTGCACAAATCACTAAGTCATATTTATACTCTTTTCCTGATTTACCAGTCTGGAAATATCATCAGAAAGGACTCCACGGAGGATGCTGGTGACCATCGCTTGCTTATTTTTCATTTCACAAACACGGGAATCTTCCGTGGGTCAGCCCGGGGTGACCAGTTGTTTCTGGAACTGATCGCCTTTATTAAAATTGATAATCGGCTTCCTGTTTTCCAACATGAAGCTGACTCTTGATAATTTCTAATAACCGAGGACAGCACTTTATAATCGCAGTCCTGGTGTGTGGGAATAACAGTTCTTGGGACTTCTGGCAGCCTTGCTCTGCCAGTTTGAACACCATTCTCCGGTGTCTCCGGTGTGCGTGAAGATGGAATTCACACAGGAACTCAGCGCTCTTGCTTTCCACCTGACATCTGTTAGGTGTGAGAACAATGGGCCACCTCATACACTTGCTTTTCAGGTTTTAAAAATAGCTCGGCTGTCTAACCCCTGTGCGGTTTGCCAAGACGCGTCGCACACAGCTGGTTGGCTCTTCCTGCATGGATTCTTTCAGGTTACTGTTATTTTTCTAACTGTTTGCTCCTCTTTCTATTTTCTGCACAGCCAAGGTTATCAGTGAATTCTGGAAGCGAACACGCCAGGGCCTTCAGATGTCTCTCCCCTTCTTGTTCTCTAAGATAAGTTATCACCATGATGTCAGTTTTCTTTTGGAGATCTTCCCTTAACTCCGGAGTCTTCCTTTCCTGTGCGGGTTTCAATCCAGATACAAGCAGAAAGTGCCATTTTTCTCACTTGCTTACTGAGTTCCTGAAGTTTTATGCGCACCCTAGCACAGAGCAGGCACTAATTATGTACCCCTTTGAGGGATGGATAAACCGTTCTCTTCAATTCCTTAACTTTGTCTTCTTGAAGTTTAGGGTATATATTCAACTATGTCTTTGTACACTTGCTTGAATATTCTATATGGTAAAAAGATACTTTCTTTTAGTTCTATTATGCATTTATTCTTTACCAGCTGGGTTTTGTTTTTCTTTACTTTGAAGTTAAATAAGTCACCCAAAGAAATAGGAATATCTAATTTGGTATTTAGCATCTTCAGAGGTATTAATTCCTGAGGGATAATAAAGAAGTTTCATAGATGTAAATAAAATTTATATTAAAATATATTGAAAAATAACATATTGATAAACCAGACTCAGAGTTATCATAATATATAATTTTAGAAACAGTCTATTATTTAGCCTTTAGGATATTTGTCTTATTATCAAGAACGCATTAGAAGTACCTCACTTTTAAAATAAATGAAAAAAGAAAGCAGTAGAGTGGGGTTAATTAACTTTCTAATGACCATCTTTGATCTGATACTAGAGATGTCAAATTACTCTCTGAGAGGGCTGTCTGGCACATATGAAAGGATTACATTCAAAATACTTCCCAAATATTTATCTTTACAGCTACAACAAATCAGTTGACTTATAATTTATTTCAACTCTGGGTGTCTACAAACATTTTCTAACTTAAAAAAAGTAGACTGAGAAACTAACGGAAAATAAAATTGCTGAGTCACAGATCTTGAGAGACAATCAGCCAATCTATCTTTCCTCTTGATTTCGGGGAGTTATTCAAGACACAGGCGTTTTTTCTAAGCGACTGGGGAACATGGAATGTTAACAATCTTCATTGTCAGGAAACTTCCTGAAATTTCCTCTAAGTGCCTCGCGCGTCACTCTCGTCTCGTTTCCTCTGATTGAACAGCAGCTAGACAGCTGGCCGGCATCTTCCATCCGCAATGCCGGCTTCTCCTAAGTGTGATGCAGCCACCCCGCCGGCTTCTCCTAAGTGTGATGCAGCCACCCCGAGGAGGTGGGAGCGTGAGCCCGATTGGAAACAGGACAGAACACTCTTTAAAACAATCTCGTGGGAAATTGTGTTTTAAACTTGACTTTGAATGGGGCTACAGATTAGGTCAACAAAGAGGCCAGAACACTGAAGTGCTGTCCCTTGAATAATTGAAACTAATTCTTAAACAGTATTATGGGGTCATAAAACACCAAGCCTGGAAATTAAAGATTTTTATGCCTCATCAAAAAGTCTTTGAATGTAACTCCCTGGCGCAGCGCCAACAGGGGCAGCTCTTTGGGGGGACCCTACGCCAAAGGCCAGAAAGGCAGCTGTTCTGTTTAACAGCTTCCAACGCGACACCCACACAAGCTCAATCATGAACAAATTAAAGGGTTCCAGACGGAGCATGGTGCTTCTGGTAATTGAAATAAATAGAGGAAAGCCTACAATTAGTAGGAAAAGATTGATTTTCTGGAAAACCCATAAGTACCTACCAGTCCCTCAAATGACACCCTAAACCCTTTGAATCAGCATAGCTATATGCAATTATTTAAAAATAAATTTGCTTTTACTTATCATTTCTGACCTTTCTTAAATGTGACCACATGCATGCCTGTGAAGATGTATACGACACAGGCAAAACAGCCCCTAAAAATCTGAAAAAGACACACAAGATTTAATAATACTTTAAGGAAAACTGTATCAGACTTTTACATCCACGTTTTAGAGCACAAATATGTTATTCAGTTCTAAAAGGGTTTATATACATATCTAGTAGAAGTCAAGTGGACATCTTTCAAGTGCAGAGAAAATTTAGGATCATTAGAAAATTAAAGATTAATATAATGGAATGTATTAAATTGATGCTGTTATATTGGTAAAGAACAAAATATGGATCATCATGTGAACAAATCCTTAAAATCACTTAATAAAATTCAATACCTATTCTGAGTTTTAAGAAAAAAGGGAGTAATGAAAAAATTTAGGCAGCTAGGAACACAAAGAAGCTTATTTAACTTGATAAAATGTTTCTATCAGGAACCAACAGCAAACATAATTAACAGTCACACACACACAAGGCATTCCTGTTTAATCTTTAAACTCACTTTGATGAGCTGATTTTAAACTTCATTGGAGAATAAATATATTTGAAGAATCAAAATAATTTTACCCTGAAAAATGTTTGCTTTTTACAAAGGAAAATCAGAAGATGATTATCCTATAGGTAATCGAAATACAAAGTCATTAATACCATGATAATTTAAACAGGGCGATCATCACAGCACAGGACAAATTAGCAGTGTATCAAAGAGACTAGCACGGGATAAACCCACCATGAATGTGTGTAATGGAATTTAGCATCCAGCAAAGCTGCATTCTTAATTAATAGGTAAAGGAGAGGAAAGTCAAAAAACATTTCTAGTAATTTGCTATTTTTGTAGAAACAAATCTCCCACTTCATGAAGCTTGGATAAAAATATTCTGTAGATTGTGTAACATAAAAAAAAAAAAGCAGAGCATAACATTTTTGGAAGAAAATAAATAATACCATTTATAAATCATAAAAATCAAAGAAAAATTGGAATTATTTGATTATAAGACTGAATTTTTTGGTGAAGAATATAAAAATTAAACTAAAAAGAGAAATAATAGATTTCAAGAAAGTATTTGCAGTATGCATAACAATATTCTAAAAGCGAAAGAGGAATTAAAAAGTGGAAACTCTGGCAAAGGACCTAAGTAAATAATTACAAAATAAGAAATATAAACAAAACACACAAAATAAAACCTTCAATTTAGCTCAAAGTCCATCCAAAAGTGAAGAGAAAAGCAAACTGTAAGTCACGAGTCACTCATGTGACACTATGCAACAAACCAGAGAAACACGCAACCTGTGACAAGGACACGTAGGTGGACAGAAAAGCAAGCTGGTAGCATGCTTTCCAGGATGTAGGTAACAAACTACTGTTAGACCTTGTCTGTTTGGGAAGGAGACGGAGATGAGGAAGCTTTATTTTTCATAATGGGATTGTCTGTCTCTGGAAATAAAGTGAGAATAAGAACATGGAACTCACACATCTTTAAAATCTTTTGAACGCATGAAAGACTTATTAGAATCCAGGTTAAAATAGTTCCGACTCAGTAGGAAAAAACAAAACAGAAACAAAGACGGCACTGGCAGGGCCTCCAGATGCTGAAGTTTCCTACAGATTTTGTTTTTTGAGATAGGAGTCTCATTATGTTGCCTAGGCCGGACTTGAACTTGTGATTCTCCTGCCTCAGCCTCTGCACTTGTTGGGATTACAGGTGTCCACTGCCACGCCTGGCTTCTACGGGCTTTATAAAGGAGGACTAGCCAGTATAATTTGTAATGACAGAATAATATTGTAGAAAGATTTATCATTTTTATGTTTTTATTTTGAACTTTGAAACTGCTATTTTTCCAGTTCAAAAATGGCAGTAATTTGGTATTCACCCTAGATAATTTTGGATTTTAAGAAACCTTCGAAGAAGAATCCTGATCTTACTGAGACTATTACTCCCATACGTATCATTACCAATTCTTCAGCCAATATATTTTTCCTACACTGGCTCTGGGTAAATATGGAAAACTAAACTACACATAATGTTATACTCCCCTAATCAAACAGGAAAGACACTTCCTAGCGTTTACCATTGGGGTGTCACCTGAGTTTACTTACTGGGAAAATCAACACTTTTATTAAGCTCATTCCATTGTGTGTTCTGGGGAGAAGAGAACAGAATGATCCTAGAGTGCTCACCCCAGAGCCTTCTGCCAGATTGTTAGCTTTACGGTGTACTTCCAGGCAAGACTAACCTTTGATGATTACTCTAAAAAATGTTTTTACAGCTTGTTGAGTATTTCCGCTATATGGTGTGGCTTAGTCAATGCTTTTAGTTTGGGACTTGTGCCCTGAAGAAAATAGCTCCCAATCCACCCAATTTTGTAAATTGAACCCACATTACTGTTACTGTTCTCACTTATGGTATTTGCACAGTGAAATGCAAAGGATGACTTCTAACTATAGATATTTTGCAAAGATGATTTCAATTTAAAAGAGAAAACTTCGCGAGACAATTTTTCAGTAGTAAGAAATAAGAGCAGAAATACTCTTTGGCCGTGACTTAGGTTTTATGTTTTTACAGATTTGATAATGTTTTTTCTCTCTTAAATTAAAATGGATGCTGTGTTATTTTTACCTTTTGCAAAAATTTTTTAGAACTATCATAAAGACAACTTTTTTTAATTAACTGAGGAAAACAGTAGTAAATTTCTCTCTCCCAAAATTAAGAGCAGTTTATATTCATTCATCTTCTTTATAGAGAAACTGGGAAGACTGAACAGGAAATGTTTATCAAGTACTTCGTAAAAATAAATTGCTCCCTAAATTATTAGTAATAACTGATGTCACTGTCGTGCTTTATTCGCTTGGTTTGTCAGCGGTTCACGCTTGAGAAAATACCCTTATGACCAGCGCTCCAGACAGCCCCCTTGTTAAGGTTTTCTATCTGTCCCTCACTATAGCGATTAGAGCAAGTGCTTCCCAGCGATTGAGTTAATTTATAGAAAATAGAATCAATTTCTCTTGTTTCATCACGATTGAGCATTTTCCTGAACTCCTCTAAGTGAGCAACAGATAAGCACGATTTATCAGATTGTTTGGTACAGCATGTAATTTTGATTATTCTATTTTCTGGTTGCTGTTAATGAAATATATAACATGCCCGAAGAAAAAACAATTGCAGAGGTTGGCCTCTGAGCATTCGGAAAGTAACGACGATTGTGCTGAGAATGTATTCTGCATATTCTCTCTGAGAACCTGCGGGAGGGCAGCAGCATTCTGGAACATCAGAGACGTCTTTCGGGGTCCCATGTCCCAGGGCCTGGAGAACACAGCTGACCGGGGATCTTGGTCTACCTAACGAGCCAACGGTCCCCCAGAAAGTCCTTGTGGTGCTCAGAACTCAATGCAGTTGTTGAGGCACCACCCCAGGGTACCTTGATACTCTAGACCTGACAAATCCAACACGCACTTCCTCCCTCCAGAGTCCCAGGACCGGAGCGGGCATTTCAAGAGCTGAGTCTTCGCCTTTGCTGCCTTCCCTATCTGTCATTCATGCACAAGAAGCGAAGGATGAAAAGCACCACTGGACCACATCGCCTTCCCAGGCGCTGCGACAGCTATGTCCAGTAGGAACAAAACGCCTGGCGTAAGCCACAGCACAAATACAAGGGCAGCTGAGTTAAGGAGCTTGTGGCATTCAGAGCTTCCGGAGGGAATCGTGCTTTTCTGACCTATTTACAGACCACTTTCTAAAAATGAATCACCTCTCTTTGACGACGGGATAATTGCAATTAAACGTGTGAGAAACGCTAGGAAGATAGGATGCCCATTATGCCTTCCTCCGGGTGTCTGCAGGCCTTGCTCTTTGAGGTTTGAGCTGAAGAAACAAGACCTGGACATTTGGGAAGATAGATGGGCCGAGGCTGGAGAGTGACCTGGATGTCACCTCCCTCTTGCTTACCCAGGTCCATGCTCTTCGAGGCTTTCAGGTTAATTGATTCAGGCTGTCTGGCCGGTGTCACAGATGTGAAGTTGATGTACTGATCTGGGAAATACACAGCTGAATCCACCCCAGAGCTGTGGAAAGAAGCCAGGTGTTGTATTGGGTTTAGAATAAAATATATATATAGAGAGAGATCTCATTTTGAACACAGCCACTCATCATTCTCTCTGTAGCCCATAGCCACGTATTTTAAAGCAATTCTCAAATCTCAGATTTCTTTTATGAGATGCAGCAACTCCGTTTCCATGTATTTTATCATGCAGTACAATTTAAAGAAAATATTCTCCAGCTAATATCATGTTTTACTCTTCACTGACTACTGCTAATTGGGATCCTGATGCACCATATATAACCGTGGCGAGGGGGGACTGGGCAGCATTAGCACTTCAAAGCCTATCGCCAGATAGGAGCAGAGCCCTAAAGTGGGATCAGAGACGTTGGTGGGATAAGTGTGCCCTTCCTTTAGAGACAAGTGAAAGGGTTGTATCCTCAGAGAAAACCATCTTCTTGCATGGCTCATGGTTCAGTGAGTTTGGTTTTCTACCTTATTTAAGTCTGTTTTCTAAAACTAAAGTCAGTGCAGAACAGATAGTACGCTCGTCATTCACACCAATGGGAAATCAATGGACAGCACGGTTGACAGTTGAGACACAAGACACATCGAAGGCCCATCACGGGCTTCTTGGTACTTGTGGTCAAACTCAAAGAATTTTCTTTCTGCTGCATATTTTATCTACCTCTTTTGAGGATGGAAGGAATTATATAAAGAAATTAACAGACAATGACTCTTATCTTGAAATAGAAGTAAGTTGTATATTTTCAGGAATTAAATTACAACCACGTTTTCCCTGCTAGCCTATCTACGTAAAAAGCACACCTCCGTCTTTCCCAGCATGACTTCCAACGTCGTCTCTCACACGGTGAAACCTTAAATCCGGTATCCTCAGGAAATCTAAAGCACTGAGGTTGAGTTTTTCAAACAGTTGAGGTTTGACATTTTAAAGAACAAAATGACAAAGATTACTTTTTGGATGAGGATCCTAAATTGTACAAAGGAATATTGATTTTTAAATTAAACATATCAAAATAAGTTTATTTTTTAAAAACACATATCCATCATGACTATTTAATATTGCCTGGTGGCACTGCTAAAATTAATATACAGCAATAATGAAATTCCTGAATGATTAAATGGGCCTCAATTGTTACAACGCAATGGGTGGACAAAGGAGGTACCTCTGGTAAGCAGCACAGTGTGGTACATGAAAACCAGGACACCAGAGTGGGCCTGCCCAGCTCAATCTTGCCTCTGCTACTTACTAGTTATATGACTGGGCAGTGTCAGGGTATACGGCCTCGGCTTCCACATCCATAGGATGGGTAGTGATAGAACCTACTCCATAAGGTTGTTGTAAAAATGAAATAAACTAAGATATGTTACATACTAAGAATAGTTTCTAGCACATGATAAGTGCTCAATCAATAGGAGCTATTAATAACTGTTTTCTTTATTTTGGTGGGCTAGAGTTGTCTCTGAATGAGGGCCTGGGGCACTCTCCAGTGAAAAGATTGTACATATTTGCATGAGAATTTCTCAAGTGTTTAAATCCAGTCTTTGGAATCATGAAGCTTTTGTGCTTCTTGATATCTGGGTACGTTTTCAATAGATGAAGTCGCTGACGTAGGAAGTATACTCGATGCGGTATCTAGAAATGGCAAAAACATGCCAATTGTGAGAAGAATTGCTGGCATGTTCTAATAGCAATACATTCATTTTTTCCAGCCCATTTTAAAGAATGTCGAGAGGCCTCTGTGAACAAAAGCTTCCTCCTGAGTTTTGGTTTCTGGGAGCACTTGCCTTAAAATGCGCTGTTCGACCTTTATTTGCACTTACTTTTTCATCCCTTGACCTCTTGTAATGATGTGAGTTTAGTGTCAGAAAGACTCCTGACCTTCACATGAAAAAAAATTTAAGAGCTGGAAGGGATTAAGGTCAACTCATCTTTTAGATAAGACTGAGGTCCAAAGGACACGACTAATGTCCCAAGGTTGTACAGGTGGCCAAGGGTGAAGCTAGTACCAGAGCCACAAGCTTTGGCTAAAATACTGGCCACCCTGGGACCCAAGTAGTTCCAATCCCAGATTCACCAGCACCAAGCCTTTTTCTCAGGGTGCAGCTTTGCTCACAATTTCTTGTGCAACTTGCATTTTAGGTTTTCTTTCTGTGTCACATATCAGGAAATAAAACAAAACCAAATAGTCGAAGCATGTGCTGTACATTATGATGAAGGCTTTCAGGGAGGAAGTTCAGGGTCAATACAAATATTCCTCTTTGAAACAAAGATTACAGCACATTTAAAGTCCTCAGCTCAAGGCAGACTATGAGAATCTACCCAACTGCGGAATATATGGTTTCCCCAACTGATTCTTCGATTCTTTTATCAAAGTAGATTATAACTGACACAATAAGAGTAAGAATCCAAAACTGCCCTGGCTCTTGGGTAAAGGAACCTTATCCCCATTTTAAAAGTAAGATGGCAATGCCACTTGATAGAATAAGGTTAAGTTAGGATCAGTATAAAAAAGCAAACTTATTTTTATCGAAATACAAGGATACAATCAAGGATAATCAAAGAAATCAAAGCTGCTTCACACATGAGTGCAAGAAATATATTATTCATGTTATATATGTCTGACTTATGTCCATTAATTTGATCATGATATATACTTCTGTTACCATTATTTTGATTGTGACAAAATATACTTTATAAAAACCTTAAATAGAAGGATCCTTTTTGCCATGGGAAAATATGGAAATACAAACTAAGTCAGGTGTGAGACTGGCAGATATTTAAGGAGGGAAATGAGTACAATATAAGACAGTATGAGATTAGAGCCAACCTGAGCATATAGTGCACAGAAATAATGAATACAGCACTGAATTAGTTCATGTGAAAATAGCTTAGACATGTAACTTAGTCTAGTAAAATGGTTTGTAATTTTATGCTCCACATCAAGATTGTTTGGAGTGAGAGGGTGACACAATGATTAACTATAAAATAGGACATATTTTAATTTTGAAGGGAGTTAGCTCATGCTCACGGCTGAGTGGGCTGCAGAGGAGGCTGCAGAGAGCTGGGAGCTGACAGCAGGCCAAAGACACGTCCGAGATAAAGGCTGTGTTTTCAGCCTGAGCAACCGGGAATCTATCAACTAGAAATGATACCCGATGTCAAATTATGCTGCATAATGAATAAATAAGGGCAGCATGGAACATACGCCCGTGTCTTGAAGATGGTGACAAACCAGGAATGTGAAAGACAAAGAAGAGTCACCAATGAATGTTCAAGGAGAACTGTCTAAAATGAAATGGAAGAAAGTTTTGAAAGGCATGCAAAACACATACACACACACACACACACACACACAGACGCACACACGCACACCCCAAAAGCATTACGTCTGCAGCTTCAGGTGTCTGTGAATAGGCTCCTCACTAGTATGACTGAGAGGGAACACAGGTCTCAAGGACAGAGAGGAGGAGGGAGAGAGACAGAGAGAGAGAGAGAGGGAGAGAGAAAGGGAGGATGTGAAAAATATGACGCACAGGGAACATTCAAAAGTTGTCTAAACCATTAATGATATTCAATTTATTCTGTCTGCTGTTAGTTTGCTTTA
Source organism: Hystrix cristata (assembly GCA_004026905.1). NCBI lineage: Eukaryota > Metazoa > Chordata > Mammalia > Rodentia > Hystricidae > Hystrix > Hystrix cristata. The sequence continues at coordinate 1,837 of PVJO010017400.1, read as the reverse complement.
ACCTCTCCTTGGGATCCACAATGAAAATATATTTCCCTTACATTTATTTCGTTTACACTTATATGCATATTCTAAACCTTTCTCTCATAATCATTGATGACACAGTAGAAATAATTTCTTGATTTCATTCCGGTTCAAAGTACACACATGAAATTGGATCAAATCTCTCACCCCTCTTCACGCCAGAGCAGTTTTCTGCCCCCTAAGCCTGGCCCCACCTCCGAAGCACGGCTTCCACCTTTCGAGGGTCGTGAGTGTTCTGAAGGTGGGTCAGCCTTCCGTGTTCAGCCCTCCTGGCTCTCCTCGTCCACCCTCCAGCCCAAGCTTCACCCTTCCAAAGCCCGTTGCCATTGGTTACCTAGGCAGCTTGGCAGCCTGCAGGATGGGGCAGGTCGCTGGTTCCTGGAAAGGGCTGGGTTGCAAGGCTTAAGACTTACTCCTTCCACCTCGAAATTATTGCTGTCCTGTCCTCTCCATGCGTGCGTTTTCTCTTTTCATTCAGGCCCTGTTCTTCTCTTCCTACTCCCAAGTCTCATGGCTCTCTTTGTCTGTGGCTCCCCCATCCACTCCATCCTCCAAAATGGAAATTGCTCCAGGCCTGACAGTGTCATCCTCGGGACTGAAACCCTGTCGGGCGTCTCCACTGCTCTTCAGAGAAGCAAAGAGCTTGTGGAGCATGGTAGACAAGGTCCCAACCACTGATCCTCTCCCAGGACACCGCCTGCTTCCATCACACTGAACGTAGGATGTATTCTTCTCTCTCATCACCTGGTTTTCCTAACTTAAGTTGAACTTCCTGCCATTTCTCTGGCTGGTGGGTTCCTTCCCACCCTCCAAGAAATCGCTCAAACGCTCCGTCTTCCGAGCAACCCTTCTTGACCCCTCAGGCACAGCCAGGGTTCATTCTGCTGGCTCCTGCGGGCTGGGACACTCGATGCTCGGCAGGCTGCATGCCAGCTACCCACGCGTCTGCCTCCTCAAGGGGACACCGCACTTCTCATTTGCATGGATGCTTTCAATTCATTTTAGTACCTTACACAGTGTCCGGCTCAAAGCTCCAGAAATACTTTGAATGGATGAGGGAGTGAATGGCACAATGACCAAATACGGCAGAGAGGAAAAGAATAAAGCCTGAGAGAATGTCCTACTTTCGGATGAAGGGAAATTATCACAGATGTTTATGAGAGCAATGCTAGAAAGGTGGTGAGAATAGAAGTTTAACACGGAGGATCAGGAGGAAAGGGTGAAAAGGAAGTTGCATAGTAAAGCTTTATGACAAGGAGTGACGATGTAAGCTTTTTCCTTACTCCCCAAACCACAGAGAAACATGATTTCCAGAAAAGGGAAGGGAACAAATCTGTGACGAGAGTGAGGAAAATCCTAGTGATTCTGCCTTCCTCGTTGGGACCCTCACCGTCCCCTGAAGGTCCCACCTGAGAGCCCCTCCCTGGCTTCCTGCACAGGTCCTCACTGCCTGTCACAGCCCGCTGCAGAGAGGATCTGCAGGGCCTCTGGGGGACAGCACCCTCTTCCATCCACCCAGTTCCAGTGATACATGAAGAAAAGCCAGGGGTCACCCCGCCTGCTGTCTCTACAGGAAGATTTTAGTGCCCACTAGATGATGTCTTCACACTCATCTTGCCTTCTCATTGAGCCAATCAGCCAGGATGTAAGTGACACAGCACAGCAGACTCTTTCATCTCCTTCCTCTTCCTCACCCGCCTTCCCTCTACGAAGTCCATTCAGCAGACTCTTCCATCTCCTTCCTCTTCCTCACCCGCCCTCCCTCTCTGAAGTCCACTCAGCAGACTCTTCCATCTCCTTCCTCTTCCTCACC
>PVJO010017399.1:0-39294 GCA_004026905.1 Hystrix cristata | reverse complement strand
CAGGTGGGCGACCAAGATCTCCGGATCCAACCCACCCTGGAATGTCCTTGTTCTCTCCTTGACGATTTACTATGTGACTTTCTTCCCCATTGGACCACTATTACCTAAACGACTACACTTGTAATATTATTGGTTAATCATCATTTTGACACACATTGTACCCGCCTCACAATTTTGCTCTATAAAACTTCCCCTGAAGTGTGGCTCGTTGGCAACCCACTCGGGTCCCCTCCTGTCTCTCAGGGGCTCTCTTTCTCTCTCCCAATAAAATTCCTACTCTTAACCTCCTTTGTTCCTTAGAACTCATTCTTCGACTTCGGGGAACACGAACTCAGCGTAACTGACATCTAGCAGGTTGGGAGTTATATTTTTTCCCCTATATCAAAATAAACTTGGTCACTGTCTTTTGCTTGTTCTGTTCAATTCTTTGCTCAAGACTAGAAGAACCTGGAATCCAACTCCAGAAGGAGACACAAGCAACCCAAAACTAGGTAACATTTATTTGGGGAGCCACTTTTAGAAGGAGACAACCTAGTAATACTACTTAGTAAAATTAACATTAGAATTCATGTCTGGACTGAAGATTAAAATAATCTTTAATCTTTTTTCCTGAGTTGTATTAAGTATTTTAATATCAATACTAAACCCTTTTTCCTCTTCTGCTTTCTTACAGGCCCACCAAACACCAGCATCTAATTACTAATACATTGTTTTATTTACTAAAATACCTGAAATTTAGTGATTTATATGTTTAACAATATTTAATAAAAATGCTGAGCACTAATCTTTCACACAAACCAAGAACCAATCTCTAAAAAAGATTTCCCTATCTTTTCTTCCCACTTTTGCAGTATTAAGATTGAACCCAGGGAACAGTGAAGTATATCCCCACTCCTTTTCACTTTTTTTATTTTGAAACAGGGTCTCACTTAGTTGCCCAGGCTGGCTTGAGCTTGCAATCCTCTTGCTTCAGCCTCCTGAGTAGCTAGGATTACAGGCGTGTGCCACTACACCCAGTTAAGATTTCCTCCTCTTAAGAAATCTTATTATGAAGGCAATGCAGCATTAATCTATTATTATTTTCAACAAAACAACTTCTTTACAGATTTAAAACAAAGTAAATTTACAGATACAAGACAGCAGTAAGATGGGGAAGAGTAAATTTACATGCACCATTCCAATTTAAGACTTATCCTATAAAAATAAAATTGATTTATAAAAACATTTAATGAAAAAGATTAGTTAAGATTTTTTTGTAAAGGTAGATAAAGCAACTGGGAATTTCCAGGTATGATGATATAATGGGAAAGGCCCTGGAATGTGACGGTAATTAAAGGCAAAACTGAATCAATTGTTTTGTAATCTGCCTAAGAGAAGAGGGAAACACCAACAAAGGAAGATAATATGCATGGAATCGAAAATGGAAATCCAAAGAGTAAGATTTGTTTCCATGCCACCCAGAGCAAAATACCACCCTTAACATTTAGTACAGATGTATCAAGTTTGATTCCTGCAATGACTTGGTTTCCTATGTAGACTTCCTCAGTATTCATTATATGAATGACAGAACACAGAAAGTTAACTATTTTCTATATTTTTTCAACGATGTGACATAACTAATATCCTTTTAGAAGCAGAGGAGAGAAGTCAGTCACACAAAATAGATACTTTAGGATATTAAGGCTTAATTCTCCCGAAGAACCTTAAGAAAAGCTGCAGAAAATGTACAGATTAGTCATCTGGACTAACTGGCCCACTAAACAGTAACAGTTTTCAAAGGAAATTGAAAAAATGACATGGTTTAGTCTCCTCTTGGTTCTATCAATTTTTGCCAGTATCCAAGAGATAAACAATCTGAGTACACTAACAATATTATAATGACTGCAACTGAAGTAGGAATAGGACGTGGCTAAAGCTGCCTGGCAAGGGAACGTGACCTGGAGGAGTGGCTTGGACCTGATGTCAGCCTGAGGTGCCAATTTCAAGCACCACCACTCTCAAGAAGACTGTAGGAAGTTCTTGCAAGTTTTCATGGGAACTCCATTAGATAAATAGAAGAAATGCCAGAAGCAAGCGCCTTTTTCTTTTCTACCATGCCACCAGGGAAGGAGCTCTTCCTTTTCCCTCCCGTGGAAGACTGTGTCTGCCTACCCAGGGCCACTGCTATCACACCTTTTTCCTGGTAACCCCTACCGTGCCTTTTAAGCCTGGTACATATTTTGCTGTTTCTATTGTTACGCTCAACTTTCCTTTTCTTCTTTTCTCTATAATTTTTTTTCTTTAATTTTAAATAAAACTTTAGAACTACTTTTTGCCCCCCTTGTTTAATTCCTTGCTGGAGGAGGTGAAGAACCCAGGAATATCGGAACCTACCCGATAACACAACCACTGTTTTGTCTTCCATATAATCTACTCTTAGATTAATATATTTCTTCAATATTCCCAAGGCACAGTTTCATTCACCTATCTCCCCACCTTAAAAAATTTAACTGTTTAACTAAAATAGCATCATAACCTAGTCCATGGCATTCAAGGCCTTCTAAAATGTACTGTAAAGCAATCTTTAACCAGTGATTTTACCAATCATTTGTGATCTAATTAAAATGCAAATTCTGATTCAGTAGGTATGGAATAGGTCCTGATATTCTACATTGCTAATAAGTACTCCATGCCAAATGTTTCTGGTGTGCAGATCATACCTTGGCTAGCAAGGATGTGAAGTACTTTTTTGCTTTTTCTGTCCACTAGACTATTACAAATTAACTGGCCTGTAAGCAAAACAGATTATTTGTCATTCTTTGAACATATTTTACTTATGCCTGTTTACCTCTGCCTGGAATATCATTCCTTATCTCATATACAAATACTACTAATCTTTCAGGGACCTTATTCATATATTTTTTCAATGAAACTTTCATCGAATCCATAAACAAGTAAGAGTTTCCAAATAATTTTATTTAACAAACTATTTTACATTTCACATACAACGTGTCATATTATGTTCCAACCACATAACCAATCTTTATTAAAAATAACCCTACTGGGCAGGATACCCGTATTTTAAGAAACAGAGACACAGAGAAATTAAGTAACCTGCCCAGGGTTACATAGCTATTAAGTAACAGAGCTGGCAGACTGGCTCTAAACCCCATGCTTTTAACTATTATGCTATGCTCCCTTGCTTCAAACCTACACCTACATTCCACAGTTACTATTTTTGTCTCCCCAGCAGCAGACTATATATTCCTTGAGCACAAAGCCTATCTGATTTATTCTATATACCCTCTGTGTCCCACCCAAAGGATTTGCTGTGCTTTGGATGTTGTTTGTCCCCTAAAGGTTCATGTGTTAGAAGTCTGATCCCCAGTGTAGTGGTGTTCACAGATGGGGGAACCTTTAAGGGGCGGGGCACAGTGGGAGGCAGGTCACCAAGGCACACCACTGGAAGGGATTAATGTAGCTCTTATGGGTCCCTGACTTAGTTCTCACAAGAGTGAATTGCTATAAAGTGTAGCCCTGCCCCTCCTTTTGCTCTGGGTTCTTGACTTGCCACATGATCTCCCTCTCACATGTGCTCCCACCACGATGCCATCCACCACCATGGGATGTAGCCAGGAGTCCTCACCTTTGCCAGAGCTGGGCCGTTTAGACTTTCGACCTCCAAAATAAACTCCATAAACCTCTTTTCTTTATTAGTTACCCAGCCTCAGGTATTCACTGGAGAAAATGACCAGTATAGAAACACTGTACACAAGTGGGGAAAAGGTGTAATAACCATGAAAGGGCTCAGCACAATGCTGAGGATATAGTAAGTGCTGAATAAATACACATAATTAATCAATACCTACTAAGTGTTGGCCTGTGCTAAGCCTGGAGATATCAAGATGAATAAGACATGATTACTGTTCTCTGAAAACTGGAAAATCACAATTATATAACTAGCTGTAAGGACAGGTTCTTCTCTTTTGGATGTGCACATTACCTCTAGGTGACTGTAGCCAATGTCATGGTTTTAAATAGCAGCTATAAAGTAATATCTACCTTGTGCTCTTGACTTTTTTTTTAAGGGAGGGTCTTGTTACGCACTTCAGGCTGGCCTTGAACTCGCAGTGATCCTCCTGCCTCAGCCTCCCGAGTGCTGGGATTACAGCTGGTGCACTACCAGCTGCTCCTGACTTTTGTGTTTACTCCTCTGGCATCTCTCTGTTGATGTCTAGTAGATGCCTTAGCATGCCACAAAGAGAACTCTGCATCATTTACTGCTGGTCTTTTGCAGCTTACAAATGAAATAATCTACATTAAACTGTTGTGCAAGTTTTAAAGTGTCAGACAAGTATTTTTCTCTTTCACATACCCTATACTATTCCAGTAGACTTTCAGTTAGCTGTTATTTCTCACTTATACTGTGCTTTTCCAGAGTGATCTTTCCAAAATAGAATTTGATCACGTCATTCCATACTTAAAATCTTTCAATGGTTATTTGATCCTTTCTTACGATAAAATCTAACCTTTTCAGCACTGCATACATAGCTGCTGCCTTTCTCTCTTGTTCATTTTTGCCACTTACATACAGATACTTTCCAGTAATACTGATTTACTTGCCATTATCTCACAGCTTCATGGCTGCACACACACAAAAAAAATCCTCACACGTAGTTGTAGAGTTTAAAGTTAAGTTTCTGGGTTGTCCCATAACTGCTATTTTTCCATTAAAAATATTTAATTATCAAATAAAGACTGAATATATTCAAGGTAAGCAACATGAGGATTTCATGTACATACACACTGTAATGATTACTTGCCACTGTCTTTTTCTTTTTCTATAGCTCACTGCCCTTTCTTCTTTCCCTGTTCCCTCATGTTTCCTTAATGTTAAATCTAGTTTTGGCTATGAGATATTTTTATAGCTCTTGAGTCAATCATCAACTAATCTTAGTGATTTCTTTTACTTTAGAATTTCTTCTTTACATCTTTTAATGTTGGAGAGGCAAACAATTCCAACTATACCTGGAAAGTATAACATCAGCTTGTTCTATTTTTATTCACAGTGGCTCCTTTCTTGTTGCTTTGCTAGTTGAGCTCTTGTCAACTAAAGTTTATCATAAAGAGCAAGAAATAAATACTTACATTGAGAAAAGCTGAAGAAGCCACTCTACCAGCTGCTACAATAAAATCCATAATGAGCATTGTGGCACCAGGCAAACCAAGTGAAAAGAACTGAGGGGAGCAGTGCTTGATGATTGTATTAACAATATCCTTAGAGTAAGAAAAGAGGGGGATATCAGAAGTGTATCTCGGCTATCAGCTAACCAATATCCTAAAATAGATAGTAGGTAAAGTTTAAAAAGTAACAAATATACCTGGTTGGCTAATTAGAAAAGATGAATTTTAATTCTCCCAAATAACCCGCTTAGCAATATATTCTGTTAAAAGAAAATAAACTTAAAACACATTTGTTTAACTGATATAAATAATGGCAATCTAGGCACAGGATGGTTTAATCACTTCTAAAAGTAAACAGGCTGGTTTTAACACTGAAGTTGGAGGATCACTCAAATCAATCCCCTAACTACTACAATAGTTTGTTTCAAACCATGTTTCAAGAATATGGTCATAAAATGAAAGCAGAACCACTACATATGGTGAATAGTTTTAATTTTAGGTCAAAATGAAGAGTTATACAGAAGAACAAGGACCAAATATAACCTAGTAAGAGAACTTTACGGAAGGTATATATGTTTACCTGATCAATATGAAGTAATCCACAATGCATTATATTGTAGAAATGTGTTAGAAAATCTCTATTTGGAGATACATCTTGTCTTCTTTTCATTGTATTACAAATAAGTTTATAAGCATGTAATTTACCTTGTTTATATTTATCGGTCAACATGGTTGCCTAAAATTAAAAGATCAGTTTTAATAACTCAAAAACAAACATTGCTTTTTAAATACTTAACTGAATATAGCAAGTAATACAGCTGTTTTCATTTATTTCTATGTTAGTCCAATTTCTTAAATGAACTAAAAGTCAGAACTACTAAAATTATGGCTATTATCCAAATGACATAATAGTTATAAATAACAGAGTGTTTCATTTAGGAAAATGTACCACATATCAAACAATACTTAAAAGAATTAAATCTAAAAGTACACAGCATAGTCTGTGATACAACTTGAAATTTATTTTTCACTTGAGTAAAATATATACTTTGTATTCATTTTTGCTTTATTAAATAAAAAAATAAAAACAATGTGTCTAATTTTGTGATGCCTACGCCCCTCTCTATATGATATCTAGTGACTTCATAAAGATATTAAAAACTAGGTACTCTAGAAAACTATATAATAGCTCAAATTTCCATCAAATGTTTATGAGTTATTAAACAAAAAATTCAAACTAACATTTTATATATTAAGCTTACCTTAAAAAGCCAAGGTGTAAGAATTCTTAGCGGAGGAATCAAAACTGGTGGAGAAGGGGAGGTCAGGTTATCAGTTGAAATGCCGAGGTTATCTCTAATCTGTAATTTTGAAACAAAAGGTAACAAACTTACAAAAACTGTTTTCTCTTCCAGTTTGCTTAAAACTGAAGTTTAAATCCAGTTTCTACCACTAATCAAGTATGTAATTATGGTTAAGTGACTTCATCGTCTTCGACACCAACTTAGTGATAATGGGGAGGGTATGTGACAGTGTTTAACATTTCTTCTATTTCTTAAAACTTTATTTTTCTTTCCTGCTCTTATATCCCTCATTTTCTCTTTTACCTTGGCTAGATTCTGCCAAAGTTCACAGAGGTAATCAAAAACTTGAGCATGTATTTCGGGATCCACAATAGCATTGACATCTCCCAAAATGCCTAGCATTCTTCGCCACATAACAGTAGCAACATCAGCGTGCCATCCGGTGAGAGTACCCCCTGCCATCACACTGCAACATTCAGACGGAAATTCACTGATTTCTATGGAAAAAAATACAATACTATCAGTAATTTTTCAGAAAATTGACCACAAAACAAAACAAAAAGACAACTTAAACTGATGGTCTTAAATATCTACAAAAGTGAATAAAGAACATGTGAATATATATGCTATATTTTTTTCCTGAGATGATCAAAACCTCACCGGTTCATAACTCCCTATTATGGCAATAATTACTTATTCAATAGTGCTTCTATCCACATTTACAAATGAGAAGAAAATTACGCAGCTGTGTAAATATCAGGTAGAGAAATTTGTGTTTGATGTAAACATCAATTTTACAAGCACATAGTCTCATTTTTATCTAATAACTACTTCATATTGTATCATTAAACTAATAGAAAATCTCAGGCTGAAAGGACTTCCTGTAGGAAGTCTTCATCAGCCTGTTTCTCTCTAGTTACAGCTTCCAAAGAAATATATTTACATATTTCACAACCAAGCCAAATCTAGCATTAAAAGAGGTACCACAATGACATGAAAAAGAAATTTTTACTAAAATGTAAACACAATAAAAATAACTGGTACAATTGTAATGAATATAGGTAACCTTAGTGCTATACTCATTTCTGCCACTATATATTAAACAAGTTATTTAATAACCTTACTAAGGCTACACACTTCCTCATCTGTAAAACAAATGGTTTAGTTAGATCCCATTATAGGTCTTCCTCCACATTAAAAAATAAATCCATTATGCTACTCAATGTATAAAATCTATTACTCTATTGGATGTATAGAAAATAATTTAAAAGCCAATAAATATATCTGTATATCTAAAGAACTTGGGGAACTAAAACTTTTGTAGAATAAATCATAAGTGTATGATTCTTCATATTTGATAATATCCCAAAGAATAATTTATATTAAGTTCATTCTTAGTATATATACATCCTTTATTTGTAACGCTTAAGTTTTTCCTTTGAATATAAAGTATATATGATGACTAGACATATTATGAAAAAGGAATAGTCTTTCTCCATAATAAAAATTAGGCTTCTGATATAAAGCCACTAAAAGAAAACAAAAACACTTCAGTTCTAACCATTGCTGTAATGCCTACATATTCCACAGTACCTTTACAATACAGAGATGAATCAACTGCTTTATCTCTAACTTACTCTTTGCAAAGTAAAGCTAACAAAAATTTAAGTGATTAAAAGGCAAACAACCCTGCTTGGTGCTTGATTAAATTCTGGACTGAATTGGTGTGGGATAGCTATAAAGAATATTAATGAGACAACTGAGAAAATTTGACTATAGACTAAAATAACAGTAATATATTGATGTTCAGGATCACGAATGACGCCATTACACTGTGGTTATATGGGAAATGAACATTTTTCTTTACACTGAAGTATTTAGGTATGAAGGGTTTGGTATCTGTAATTCTCTTTTAAATGGTTTGCAGGGAAAACAAATGGCAGGGTTTTTCATCTGTGTATGGGCATGTGTGCAGATACAGACAGAAATCAAGAGCAAAATATTAACAACTGGAGAATTTATGTAAATGATTTACATGTATTCATTTTACTACCTGTGCATTATTTTGTTATGTTTGAATTTCTTTTCCAAATGATGGGGAAAAAGAGTAAACTAACAAAAAATTGAAGACCAAATAAGGAAAAGAACAAATCAGCAAACTAGGGCTGTGTAACTGAAAGGTAACAGCAGGTTAAGGAATGAGCCTCTTTTCAAATACTCCAGAAGTTATACAGCTTGACACCTCTTCCTTTGGTCAGAGAGTAAATCTGCTATGTTAACAATGAAAACTGGCTTTTTATATCATTTATTATATCTTATCAACTATACAAAATGTCTATGTGATGCTTGTTACATCATGTAGGATTTAGCAAAAATGACTTTTTTAACTTGCAGTTTCTGAGGTTTCCCAAATCATTTTTTAACATTTAACTCAAAAATAAAAATATAGACTATCTTTTTAAATTTAGTTGATATATATGCAAAATCAAAATCAACAAAAAACTGATTTGATAAATTATTTCACTGGAAGTTCAATTAACAAGTGTGTACTTTCTCCTGCAAAACAGTAGGATCTTCCAATATTAAGCACAAGTGATACAAAATTATTTTGAGAAACAGCATGATATCAATAATCCACAGTAAAACACAAAAATCAACACAATCACTAATTCTAAGACCACAATTAACTGTGATAAAATTTGAGTATAAATATCTTTAAGAGGAGGAAAAAATATGTGGTAACAAATTTCCCAAAGACTTAAGATTCCCTGACACTGATGCCTTGAAAGAAAAAATAGCTAATATTTAATTTCCAAATATTGCCTAGATCATCTGGTGTCTGAAGAACAGAATGGTGGAGCTTTTCATCAAGCTGTAGATCCTTCTGTTCCATGTGATCTATATTCAGTGTGGAAGGAGAAGGAGTCTGTGACCTGGATCCCAGAGTGGAATGAACTGGGGAAGCACTTTCTGAACCTGTAAATAAAATTTCATAAAATTACTATGAAGAATATATTCAGTATTCTACTCTAAGATATACTTTAAAACTCCAAAGCCAGTGTGATGGTGTCTGCCTGTAATCCCAGAACTCTGGGTGGCTGAGACAGGAGGACTGAAAGTTTAAGCCCAGCCGAGGTAACTTAGCAAGATCCCGTATCAAAATTTTAAAAGGGCTGGGGATGTAGCACAGTGCAAAGATCATGGGCTCAATTCCCAGTTAACAGATTGAAAACATCAAAAGATACAACAGGTTATAAAGTGGCCAAGAGGTCAAGAAAATCATAATATTGTACAAGCTTCTGTATCTACAATTAATCTTATATCTACCATGGGACCAGTATGAAATCAGAAATAGGTATTATCAGGTAACAAGAACCAACAGTGAGGGTGAGACTATCTACTTCCCAGCTATAGAAACCCCGGTATTCATTGCCACAATATTTTCTTTACTTCAGACTTGGAGCAACTGTTGAGTCCCTGCTGCTTTATATGCCACTATCACTGTAGCTTGGTTTACAATAGTCTGCAGCACCCAGCCGTCCCTCGTCTCTACTTCTTCCTTTCAATCAAATCTCCATGAGACAGCAAAAAATTCTAAATATCTAAGGTGATCATGTCACTTCCCCACTTAAAATCATTCAAGACTCCTCAATGGCCTCAGCATAAGTCCCAAACTTCTCAGTACTGTTTTCAAGTCACCACATCTTTATCTCTCTACCATCGACCTATAACTTCTGTGTTCCACACATAGAAAGTACTTGTATTTATTAGAATGCATTATACTTCTGGCTTTTACCACGTATTTTTTCTTTGCACACAGTCCTAATCTTCTTTTGGTTTGATTTAACCTACTTTTCTTTTTTTTTCTTCCAGGTTTCAGTTTAAATACTGCTTCCTGAGAGGCTACTCCTGACCATGCCCAAGTATGAATATAAAGACTCTGCTCTAAGGTCTGATTGAATCTTGTACTTGCACGTTATACCACTGTTACGGTTTGGGTCTAGATGTCCCCCCAAAGTCTCATGCAGTCATAGGTGGTGCTTTTTCAGAGACAGCTGCACACACACACTAGAGAGTGTGATGCTGGGATCAAGGGTGAATGATTACTAAATCAGTCCACTGACTGGTTTGGCCAGTTGGGTGTGAGTGCTATCTGCCCCAAGAGTGAGTAGGCTGGATAAGATATAATGGATAGAAAGAGGATCACTGTTGTTTATCACTTGCTGCTTGCTGCCTTCTGCATGCCATGAACTGTTTCTCCACTGTGTTGCCCTCTGCCATGCCACCCTGCCTTGGAGACAGCCAACTATGAACTGAAACCTGTACAAACTGCGAGTCAAATAAACCTTTCTTCCTTTAACTTTGGGTATTGTTTCAGCAATGAGAAAAGTAACTAAGACAATCACTTATCTCGTACTGTATATATACTCGAAACTCACTGCTAGTTTTAAATACCACTTAGTAGAGAATAAATTACAAAAACAAGAATTCTAATTGTTATGTATTGTTGTGCTGCTAGTGCCTACTACAGTGTAGACTCACAGCTAATGCTCTTACTAATTTAAATAATATGCTGTGTAAATTAATACTATATGGAACAACTAATGGTCATTAATAGAGTGCTGCTAGTACTAGATTTCTTCTGTGGTTTCTGAAAAATTTTGTTTTATCAGAAAATAGAAGGAGCTGTCAGGACTGCTAACATCCCTTTAAACACAGCTGACAGTGTGAAAATGCATGCAAACTTCACCTTCAGAAAATACTGTGTTAAATAGTTTTTATACTGAGCACATGAAGTTGTACTCTGCTGAATTTTGTCTTTTAAACAGAAAACAATACACCTGCTTTTGTGTTTTGAACAACATCCTTGCAGTATTACTAATGCTGCTGATTAAGATACAAATTCCTAATAAAACTTCCCAGCAGAAATAGTCACTACAGAGAGTAAATACAGGTTACACACATATTGGAAGTTCTTAGAAGCTTAGTTACCCCCAAATTATATAAAAGCAAAAAAACATAAAACAAGTTCCCCATACATGTTAAATTTTATTTTTAGTCCTTTTATTTGGAATTTTATTTTTGTGACTATAGAGAAATAAAGAATAGTCACACGTATTTTCCATATGGTAAACTTGAAACTATAGTAGCTTGATTTATTAGCTTAAATAAAACTAAAATAAGGCTTACATGGGAAAATGCCTCAATTTTATTAGACAGCATGGTATTTAGAATCTTCCTACCTACAAAAGAATAAGTAGTCTCTAATTAAGACAGAAACTTACACCATGGGATAAAAGTCTCAAGCTGGAAGGTTTATGGAATGGGTCTCTAAATCAGTGAGAAAACTTCTGAGGCATTTTATTCTTTCTACTCTAAAATTCCACCCTTTTCAAAATTCAGCAATATCTCTTAGACAGCCAAAAACTTTAGAGAGTTTTAATGGAAGGTTAAAAGAAAAGTAAGATGAAAGGGGAAAAAATGGTAAAGTGTAGTTACACTTGTTGCAAATAGGGAGGGGTGGGTGAATGGAAGGGAGGGGAGGGGAAGGGGGGAAGAGGGGGGAAACCAAGATGTATCATGTACAGGTACAAAATAACCATGTTGATTATGATCATTATGTATACAATGTACCAATACATGTTCTTGGTAAAAATAATAAAAAAATTAAAATCTGTGTTACAGCAGAACATAAAATCCTACATTTATTTTCGTAGTTCACCCAATTGTAAGCAGTTACATAAATCTGGCAGTCATAAAGTTTTGCAACCAATACCAAATCAAAATATAGAATAGTTCCATCACCATAAAAAGCTCTCTTGTCCCCACCTTCAGATCTTCTTGCCAGAATTCTTTCCCAAGTAAACGTTTACCTGTTTCATCACTATAGTTTTGCCTTCTCCAGAATTTCGTATACATAAAATAAAATTATGGTCATGTAGTTTTTTGTATTTAACTTTAGAGAGCCAGGTATGTTCTTATACATTTTAATATTTAATCCTTTTTTACTTGCTCATTATTATTCCAATGAATATTCAATGAATTAGTATCTTACAATTTGTTTATTCATTCACCAGTTCATGGACATTTTTTTTCTTATTTTTAGTTTTTTTTCTTTTTTTGGTAGTACTAGGGAAATGAAGCCAGAGCCTTTGCACTGAGCTGCATTCTAACCGCCCCAGTTTGTTTTGTTTTGTTTTAGCTTCATAAAGAGTCTTGCTAAATTGCCCAGGCTGGCTCAAACTTGTGATTCTTCTGCCTCAGCCTCCCAGGGTACTGGGATTACAGGTGTGTACCACCACATGCAGCTTGTTTTCAATTTTCGTTTTACCTATTATCTAAGGTAAGAAATCTAGATAAAAATTACTGCCATATTTTACCAGAGTGGTTCTGCCATTTTGCATTCCTACCAGCAATACATGAGATTTTTTTATTGTTCTACACCCATTTCAGCACTTTGTACTGCTAAATGTTTTTAATTTGAATTGATTTAATACGTGTGTAGTGGTATCTCATTATGGTTTTTATTTGCATTCTCTACTGAGTATCTTTTCATTTAAATTTTTTAAGAACAGTGACAGCAAAAGGTGTTTACTATAAGACTTTTTTTGTTATTTCTCTTTGAGCAATTTAAATCCCATATTGATGTAACCGTAGATCTAATCAAACTTGCTCTTGTTCTTCACTCAAACCCTATTCTGTAACTGGGCATGTAAAGTTTTTATCACTTGGGAGAAGAGGAGGCAGAATGTGAAAACAGAGAATGGGTTCCTGCCTATCTAGTATTCCCTGATCACTTTCATCCATCTGAACTGGCTAAGGAAGTGTCTAATTCAGAAAGACACCAGACTGCTCCAGTCTTGCAACTTTCAGCTAGCTACAAGATGCACAAACCACTCCACTGATATTTAATAGAAAACCACTTGGCAAGGAGCATTAAACTGCAGCTGGAACCAGAATGAGTGGGGATTATAAAGTGGAAGCCTCAAGACCTCAGGTTACTCTGATCCCTGCACTAACTCTGCAATAATGTGACCTCATTTAACATGACTGAATTTTCTCAGATTTAACTTGCTATATTCTAGTTGGGTTTGACTATATGTAAAAAGTTTCTGAAAAGCATACATTTCTATATAAATACGAGATATCAGTACAGTGATAAATGGCCCCTCTATTAAGCAGTGTGCTTTATATTTCCTATAATAAACACTGTGCCAAAAAAATCTGTTAAAAAATCTAGGCTGTAAATGACAATGAAAAAGACCTAACACATAGTGCTATACTTTTTAACTTTTTAATCTAAATAACTGCAGAAAATGCTCTAGTGCATACATGTACAAAATTCTGTGGCTATTAGGAGTTCAAAGGGCCCCCTGAAAATTACATAGATTATTTTGTCAAGAAACTACTGTAATTTAATATTTTTTTCTCTTATCTTTAACAATGGAGAAATTGTTAAAGATTTTGTTAAAGATTGTTAAAGAATTTGTTAAAAATTGTTAAAGAATTTGTTAAAGATTTTTCTCTTATCTTTAACAATGGGAAAATAATATTTGAATACTTATATAATATAAATAATACTTAAGACTTCTCAAACTTTTAATTAGATTCTTTGAAGGTTTAAAAAATGAATTGAAGGAACATATCCCCTGAAGTGTCTTTACCAGTAACTGTTGCAACTTCAGCAGAGAAAGTCTGTTGATTAAGACTGTTTGTCTCAGAATCTATATGAAGTGTGGTTAGACTAGCCACTTCCTGTTCCTCAGCACTCTGATGATGGCCAGAGCCTGAGTCCACATCAGCAGAGGATGCAATTCCAGTGTCAGCTCCAAAGCCAAAGTCTACAGAAAGGAGAAAGGTTAATATGACTCTTAGGTATAAAACAAAAATATTTATAAAAGAGGGGTTGGGGATTTAGCTCAGTGGTATAGCGCTTGCCTAATAAGCGCAAGACCCTGAGCTTCCCTAGCACCTCCTCGAAAAACAAATAAAAATTAAAAAACAAAAATATTTATGAAAGAGATACAGCTAAATCAGCAAAATGACCAAACAGTAACATTTCTTCTATTTTATTTACTCGTTCAGTTAAACAATGTTAATATTTAAAAATTTATAATTAGAAACATATTTTAAAGGTTCTCATAGTTTCATTATTAACAACAATAATAAGAGACAGAGATGTGTGGTAGAGAACCACTGATCTCATTCATGTTTTCTGAGAGGTGGTAATACACTGAATGCTTAAGAATTTTATAATCTCTAGTTCAGGAATATATGAAAAATGACATGTGGTAAAAATACTCTTAAATCATATTCATCTGAGATCATGGTAGTATACAATCAACCCACGAGGAGAGGAAATGTGTAATTCTCTATTGCATCTCCCAGCTCTTCGCAAACTTGATTCCCAGGGTCTTTCCTTTCTTTTGAATTTTGGTGCCCTTCACTAATTGCCAAGTGTAACAGAATTATTGCAGAATATACATGTAGTTGTGATATAGGTAATATTACAGATGTAATATTTATATGGAGCAATTTATTCAAGAAAGGTTCTGAGTATTATGGTATTCATTGTAACAATGGTTCCTAAATATAAGTGCATCTAACAGTACCATCACATAACTATGACTGTCTTTTATTTTAATATCAAGTCTCTACTAAATTATTTTCCTTATTATATGTATCAGTACTAAAAATATAATGATTTGTTTTATAACAAAGCAGTATTTCTTATTTCTTATATGCCCTAGTTTGGCAAAATAAAGTGGTCTCAACCTGTGGTAATTCCCTAAAACTGCCTTTAAAATTTCACTGAGAAATGAAATCAAATTATGTAGGAGCCATTGTCCGAGTAACACTGGAGAAGAAGGTGATGGCTATATAACCCGTCAGTCAATCTTGAATAGACAATCAATACAAAACATGCTCATTGAATAGTAAGAGATACTTGCTGTCAAATTTTCGGCCATCATATTGGAAAGCACTGAAAGAATCCGAGTGACTATCCGAGCTGATAAGATCACTGCTCCCCGCACTAGCAGGAGAAGTCCATTCAGAGGGCACGCCTGGGTCATCAATAGGGCGCATCTGGTTCTGCTTGTTTAGAATATCAGGGAGGTCTTTAGGAATTTCGAGGCTGCCTGGACTACTTCCTCTTCTTGTCATGTTCTAAAAATTCAAGAAACATTTTACCATTAAAACAAAAGAATTTTTACGGTGGAAACTAGTATGGAGATGCCTAAAAAACCTAGAACTAGAAATTCTACCTGACCAAGGTATTCAACCCTCCTAGGTATATTTCTAAAAGAGTAAAAGGCATCATAGTATAGTGATACATGCATACGTATGTTTATAGCAGCACAATTCGTAATAGCTAAATCCTGGAAGCAGTGTATATGTCCATTAACAGATGAATGGATAAAGAAAATACAGTATTTATATACAACGGAGTACTACGCTGCCATAAAGAAAGACAAACTTGAGTCATTTGTAGGAAAATGGGTACACCTTGAGACCATAATGTTAACAGAAGTAAATCAGACACACAAGCTTAAACATTGTATGATTACTCTTATGTGATTAAACCCAATATATAAATGAAGTGCAAAATAAAAGACAGACAATAGGAGAAAAGAGAGAGAAAAAGAGTTCTTGTATCAGTATAGCCAATGTATCTAAAAGTGTACCTTGATTTTGTATGATTGTCTTATGTGTTTTATATGTTTTTTTTTGGACTGTTAGTCCAGCTGTTAATCTGTGTCTATGATAATTAACCTGAAAAGGACTTACGAAATAAATAAATGAATCTGATCCTGGAAAAAACAAAAAGTTTTTAAAAAGGTGGGTAGTGGAAGGGAAGGAGCAAAAAAGAACTGAGATGTACTATATACATGTATCAATTCCCTACAATGAATGTAATCATTATGTGCTGCAAACATGTACTAATAAAAATAAAAAATTAAAAAAAAATTTTCTATTCTCACCAAAGATCCGAAACTGCTAATTTTCAAAATAATTATCAGAAAAAGTGTTGAGATTTAGGGAACTCAGTAGAAGGAGGGAAAGACCTCACCAAACAATCTAAGAAAATAGATTAATACCTAAACTATTGTTGTTCTGGTTAAAGCAAAGACCAAAATATTAGATGTTGTCTGAGCTGAGGCTCTTAAGCCTTGCTAAGATTCATGGAGTGAATATAAGCTAAGCAGGAGAAAGAACAAAGTGTTTAAGTGGAAAAAGAAGACATGAACAGAAGAGAGAGTGGGAAAGAAGGAGGAATGATAGAAAAGATGTCCTTCTATAGTAATTTCACAATCATTTTTATCCATTCAAGAAAAAAAAACCTAAAGAAAAAGAGATATAAAAGTCATAGGCAACTTGAAATCTAAATGGAACATAACCAATTCTACATATACTTATTTTTCCCTAATAATTAAGCATTATTAGACATAAAATAGCTATTTTCTTTTTTAAAATTTATGTTTATTAGTACATATGTGCCATACATAATGATCACATTCATCACAGGGAATTTGTACCTGCACATAATATGTCTTAATTCTTTTTTTCCCACTCCCCTCCCCTCCCTTCAACCAGTCTTCTCTCCTCATTTACAGAGCTTTGTTCCCATTTTTCCCTTCCATTCTTTTTATAAAATCCTTTTTCCCTTCCCTCTCTTCCCCCTCCCTTGTTCCCCTTCCCATTTGAACATGAAATAGCTTTTATTTCCATTCTGCCATAATCTCAACGTTCAAAATACAGATAACTTTAAAATCTGTTCCGAAGATATCTGGAATGATCAAGCAGTACAGTATCTGTGCTATCAAAACTACGGGAGCTGGGCCAGGCGACGGCCATTGTTATCATTGCTACTGAGGGCTGGCAGCTGGTACCAAGGTGAGACCAAACTGGGGAAGTAAAGAAGGTGCTGCAGTGGCTCATCTCTATCTGAGCAAGCAGATATTCTGATCTTTCTTTGGTGAAAAATACAAACTTGTTTTATGTTGTTAAATACAAACGATTATAAAATATGGTTTAAAAGATTTTAATTCAAAAAGGGGTTAAACTGGGGGAGGGAAGGCTGTTTTGAATAAAACTTTCCACATATATTGTACATTAAATATACACACACACACATGTATAAGTGCATACACTTTTAATTCTTTTAACCTTCCTCTCTAAAACCAAATAAGTAAAATAAAAATATAACTTACCGAGGCATTACCACTTCGCAGGCGTTCTGCTATAAACTCATCCATCAAATCAGGAACATTAGCACTGCTGCTGCCAATATCACTATTAAGAGGAGGCAGTTTGGGGCTCATGTCCTCTTTATTGGCTAAAAGTAAATAAATAACTATATATAGTGAGGAAAAACTTGACTGCATTTTCTAAATGTGAAGCAAACCAAATCAAACCAAACAAAAAAAATCCCAAAACAAAGTACCTATGCCATATCAATTATTTGCCAAACATGCATTTATGAATAATTTCCCTCCTTTTAGATTTAATTTTAAGAATTAGTAAATTGATGTTTAACTTTATTTAACTAAGCAGATGTTAGTCAATCTTCAGTATAACCCTAAGTAGCAAGAAAGCTTGTAGATAAGCACTAGTTGAAATCAGGTTAATATTGCCTATAAAGAAACTGGTATATTTATCCGTCTTCCTGCCTGTGTGCTTTCTTTCAGAGCCTTAAATGTTTATAATTGCAAAAAACATTTGCAAGGATTGTATCCTTTCCATATTTACAAGTATCAATGGGACACAAATGTACTGAAGTCTGCATATTTATAAATAAAAAAAAACTATGGTTTTGATAGGATGTTCTTTTCACTATAAAATCTAATTTTAGAGTAAGAAAAAAGAGACTTGTTTTCACAAAGGCTTTAAAAAAACCACCACAATATCTTGATTTTTATACAATTACATTATGATTTACATTAAAAAGAAAATTTTAACTTGTGAAACTAAATTATAGAAGACAGAATATTGTTTGTCATTACTATGCTACTGAAAAGTTAATTTCTCTACAGTGAAAAGCAAATCAGCACTCTTTATATTCCTAATGAACTACAAAGCATTTCAGATTAAAACTACACACTGGTCAAAAGCTCATTGTAAAATACCATTATCTTTATATTATTGGCCAGGCTTTGCTAAGCTGTCAAATACTGCCCTCAGGTGGCATTAATGGCTCAATGCAAGATGCATTATACAGCGTTGTTAATCATGCTAACAAAACCAGGTTAAAACAAATAAAACTGAAACCTACCTTACTGCTGAAAGGTAATTTTCTGTATCTTTAAAGCTATTTTAACTTTGAAGCAAGATAAAAGTTACCATATTCTTGCTTTCTGTAGTTATCCACAGAGGTTTCATATTCAAATTAATAATTAACTATCATGAAACCTTTATGCAAATTTCCTCAGAAAAAGGAAAGGAATGATAACTATATCATAACATGATTTGCATTCTATATAAATGAATGCAACACTAAAAATCTATTCCATGTTTGGAAATGGCTTAAATAAAAAGTGACTAAATCCACTTTGAGAATTAAGATCTAATTTCCTTTTTGAAGATAGTTAACTGTAATGTTATAGGACCTTGATTTCTATTATGTTAGATGTCAAAGTAATTTTCAAGAAAAAAATATAGCACCAAATAGATACGTACTACAAGTAAATAAGCTCAACCATATATATATATATTTATAAATACATACATATAAATACATATATATCTCCAGTACCCTTTCAAATATAAACTATAGTGCAGCAGGAGAGAAAATGTAACAACTCCTCAGTAAACTTCAAGACTCATACGGCACACACAGAAAAATATCTGATCTAGGTAGCTTTTGAAAGGTATTTAATTTTTCCTGTATCTTTCCTATCTTGTTGTTCAGCAGCAAAGAGGTTTAACTAAATGCCTTATAAGGGAAATTAGTAATTTAAATAAACATTTTATGCTGGGAGAAATACAGCTGGGGAAAGGCGCATGCATAACCAAACAGAGAGAAAGCAGTGACCATCCCAAAGCTTTTTGATTGCTTATAGCTTGCTTCAGTTGCATTAAGCCAAACTGGTGCTGTCTTTCTCCTTTTGCGCTCTGCACACTGTTAGTGCTCACCTGCAGCTTTCCTTCCAAAATAGCCCATTACATGACTGTACAGATCCCTCAGTGGAGCCTCTGGTGGCATTCTGTTCTGCCTCTGTGGGGAAACATTTGCCTTCGGCTTCGAAAGAGCATGTACAACAGTTTTATAAACGCCACCCAGGGAGCCCTGCTGTAGTCCTGCCTCATGACTTGATGACCTGAGAGTACTGCGACTACCTAACTGACTACCTGCAGTTCCTTCTTTTTGTAGTACTGCGGTGGGAAACTCTGTAGATTCCTTCACTGTTTTGCTACCTGATGCTGCGCTAATCGTATCTAAAGGCCTGTACACACCAGGTTTTACAAGCTCTGTATCACTAGCTGCGCTGGTATGGGTGTTGCTGGTACCGCTATTGCTACTACTACTACTAGTACTAAAGCCACTGAGCTTCCGTAGTCTCATCTTCCATGGAGCCTCTTTGTTTTCCAGAGGATTATAAAACTGAACAGATTCAGTAGATGGTCTAAAAGTAACATGAACACTATTTCGTTTCTTAGCAGCAATTTTCATGATTTTGGCCCTATGAGTTACTGTTTCAGACAAGCTCCTTTTAGTAGGAGAAAGTTTGCTAGTGTTTGAAACATAAGGCATTCTGCGGTTAACAGGTGCTTTTAGTGTAGTTTTCTTGGCATGCATTACATGTGGGACAGTGATTTTTTCATTAATTTGCACACCCTTGAGCTTTTCAACTAGTGTTATATCTACACAGGCATCTAATTCTGTGGCTGTCTGTCTACACAAGTATTTCCTTTTTTCTTTATCACGAGGGCTATCTGAACTAGGCTCTGACGATGGTTTATCAATGTTTGGTTGCTTAGATTTTTCAGAAGTTTGTGTTCGCATAAAACTATCTGACTGACTAGGTACAATATTACTCATGAAAGCAGGTGCGTTTTGTTCTTTTTGAAACTGTATGTTTTCAGGAGTCCCAACAAAAGACATGACATTTTCTGATGTAATTTCTTGATCTATGTATTCTAACTTATCTAAGGATGATCTTTCATCCTTAGTTACTGCAATAATCACTTCCTGAGAAGCGGGATCTTTTGCTACTTCATTTTTAGTATAATTTTCCTGGTTTTCCTTAAAATATTCTTTCAAGGAAGAAAGAAGATCATCATCTCCTTCAAGGTCAATGTACTGGATTTGTTCAAAGGCTGAATCTGCAAGTTCTACTGGACCTATCAAGTGACAAAGATGGTCATATATGCTATCACCGACTTCCAGAGAAGACTCTCTACTGTGAGTATCAGTGATGTGGCTTTCAGTGGATCTAGTTATTGAAGACGCCTCTGCGGAACTCTGCAAGCTTGGTGCGTGACGGGATGAACTGTCAATGACAGGAACTGCACCTTTGGCTCGTTCAACAGAGAACGGTTCCAAGATGTCAGAAGTACTGCTACTTCGAGGCAAAGGCTGTTCCTCGCTCAAGGCACCAAAAACTTCATTTCCAGTGTCTTCACTTTGTGAAAAATGTCTGACTCTAGTTGAGCGGGGATGTATCTGAGCATCATCAATATCTGTGAAAGAGAAAAATCATACAGAGTAGAAACTGTGAGTACAAAGTAAGTATTAATTTCAACCCCTACACATACGCTTTAAAATAAAAAACTTTGTTTTTGTAAGTTCCATGAAAGAAAATCAATTAAAAATATAAATGTTTTTTTAAAAAATGATGGGCACAAGCCAATATAGCATGTAGTGTCAATGAATTAGAAAACTACCAAAATACATTTTAAAATGTTAACATGCATAGAAACAGTGAGGTGATGAAACATTTGGAAGTGCAGTTTAAGATAGAACTGTGCCAATAAATCAAACAATTTAAACTTGTTATTCAATTTTTCCTACTTAAGTTCTAAGCATAAAAACAGATCTCAACACATAAAGCTGACCTAAATATCCCTCTGCAAACTTACAAACTGCTTTGCTTCCGTCCTGAGCAGGCAAGAGGCATTAGCTTTTCTTCACATCTTGGTCATCTGATTGGTCAGGCATTGTAAATGGAAATCTTCGCCCTTTTCCAAAAGTTCTCTTTATCAGGAAACTACTGTACTGAAGTGTTTTATTTTACTCTTGTACTAAAATGTATCCAGGGCCATCAAACCTATACATTACAAACAATTCTATTCTTTTGTTTTTAACAAAAATAGTATTTAAATCTGCTAAAAAGACACCTTACCTGGCTATTTTTAGTCCTTTCCATTAAACAACTATCAAATTCTAACAGCTATCTTTTTTTAAGAACATCTTTTTTAAAACATCTCTTTTTAAGAACCATAGGTTCTGGAGTCAAAATGGACATTTAGCAATTATCTAGTTTAACTCTCTGAGAGATGAGAAAATTTAGGGCCCCTCCCAGACATATGAAATTAGTTTCTCAAAGTTATAAAAGTTTGACAAGTAGGATTAGTGTTCTACGTCACTGCATTATTTTTATTGCATTAACCCATTTATGCTGAAGGTTGAAATTTTTTTGAATTTGTGCATGAAATTCATATATATTATCTAGAAAAAGTCAAGGAATAAGAATTTGAAGATAAAAGATTTTATTATGTTGCATTGCTACAATGCTGTTCCAAAACTGGAACACTAAGCATAAAAGGATTAAGTGTTCAGTATATGGTAAATTCTCAAAAATATTTATAAAATTGAAAATCAGAAAATGAAATACTATTAAACTGTTCAAATATGCACACATTTTCAAAGAAGAATTTGAGAAGTTAAATGCAATGGCCATGAACCTGTCATGGTCTTTAGTTACTTAGGAGCAACAAAACTTTGTTTTTGGATACCAGCAAAATACTGAATAATGGACAAAGAGTCAAAAAGTCAGCTTTGCTACTTACTAGTTTTGTACTACAAAATAAAAGTCACAGAACTTTAATTGAATAATGAAATACTGTTCATAATCAAAATTTTAGGTTCAGAGTAAAGCAGCCACTTCTCCAAGATTACAAAGTAACTTCTCATTGGTGCAAGGTCTTGAACTTAGGTTTGCTTACTCCAGACTCTGAGACCAGGTTCTCCACTGATAAGAAAACTGACATTCAAAGTATTTTCAGGATACATGCAATGGATGAAAGGAGACAGTCTTGGCTATTTCATTAATATTACCCTCTTTATATGAAGCCCCAAAAGATCTACTTTGTATTAAATTCAGATCAATAGAAGTTTCTATTATGCTAAGATTCTAGTATGTTCCTGAAGATATATATGTAGGTTCCCAACATAGGTCAAATATGTATCTCCTGAAGTTGAAACAAACTTTGTCATTAAGCTGAGCTGGATACAGTACTTTTGAAAATTACATTGGCTTTCTCTCTTATGCACTTCACTTACAACTTTTTCTAAATGAAAAACAAGTTTCCTTACAAACTTCACCTTTATGCACTTATTGTTATTGCAGCAGATAACTAATGCATATTTGCATTGTGCATCTTGACAAATGGAAACATTTTGATTTGTTACACCTGCTATAACAGGTCATAAGAACTTCTGCTTTGAGGATAGATACTATATTCAACAGGTACTCTTTGTTTTTTTTTTATATAAAGGAATCAGCAAAGGATAAAGAGGACATAATTTTACTATAAAAATTCTTAAGGATTTTATAATTAGAATTTTATCAAAGTTCAAAATCAATAATTCAGAACGTTAAATTTAATGAGATCAGCAAACATGAACTTTAGGAAGAAGTACAATATTAGTTTTAGTTTTTGGTTATCACTGTTGATAGTTCATAAGTTTTTATTCTAAAGAAGCCTAGAAAGATGACTCTTCTTTTTTCTTCCCAAAGGTATTCCTCACCTTCGTATTAGAAAACATAACATTATTTTAGCCTGTGTTTTCTTCCTAAAACTTCGCTACCACAAATGAGTACCTGAAACTGCTTTGCAAATTTAAAAGAGAAATAGCTTTTTAAAAATGTAACTAGATATTTTCTAACAGTAACAGTATTGGAGAATTTAAAACTAAAAAAAAAATTTTTTTAAAGTCAAGCTTTAAATGGACATGTCACACTAAAGATGTGGACACATGACAACACTAATTGTATAAAATCAAAAAAGAAAGTAACTGCTGACAGGAAACTAATGCCAGCACTTGAATTAAGTATTATAACAAGCCTTAAGTTTAACTGGTAAAATATACCTGAACTTTACTGAGGAGAAAAAGACTAAACAGCTAAACCATTTATAGATTTCCTACAGATCAAATATTGTTCTAGGCACCTTACATATGTTAACTCATTTAATCCTAAAAACAGTCCTGTGAGCACTATTACCCCTATTTTATAGATGAAGAAACTGTTTAAAATGACTTGCCCAAGATTACATGGTTATAAAGAGCAGTAATTTGCAATAAGGCAGAAATTAGTCCATACTATTAATCTCTTGAAAGTGTTATGTTTTATACTCATGAAATAATTCATTAATTTTTAAAAACAAAAAGGGTAAAATTAATTGTATTATTAAGAAACTGTAAAGCAACCTAATGATTTATCTCTCTAAAGATAAAAATCTCAAAAATCAAGACCTAGACAAAAGCAAATATTGGTAAACTGTACAGAGAAAAATGACTCAAAGCATTGTACTGCTGGCATCAGGTTTAAGTGAAAACGTCCTTCAAGACAATTTAATTATGCTGGTCATATTTTAATTTGGAAAACAGAAAATTTTAAATTATTTTAACTGAGAGAAGAACCATTTAATGGGCAAAACAAAAATGTTTTTAAAAACAGAGAAGTGTTTAAACACTGACAAAATGCTTCCTAAATAGCCTACAAATTTTTAGAAATAATATGTTTTATCTCTTTGCTTCCTTAGTATTAAAGTGCTGAAAATTACTTCCGTATTAAAATTTTTTCCTGAATATTCTGTTTCAATGACAGGTTTCCTTTGCGAGCTTAACATGTAAGCTGTGAATTAAAAAGTAACATGTAAAAAAAAAACTACTTCTTTCCAACTAGAATTTTTAAGTATCTTGACGATTTTTGTTTTGTTCATCACAATATCTCAATTGCTTAAAAGAAGACTTGTCACACAATATGGCCTAAATAAAAACCACTACAAGAAAAGCACTTTTTAAAATAAAAAATTAGTAGCTACTAATTGGTAAAAATCAAACTAGTTCCTCAAGAGAAAAAACCCTCAAGTTAGAATAATACTGTATCAATGGAAAATTTTATTTCTGAAATAATTTATAGAACCAAGCACCCCAAATTCCTTTTACCAAAGTTAAATTCTTTACTTGGTCAAGCACAAATATTCGGTGTCAGTAATATTTTTATGGCTCCTAAATCTGTAAAATCATTTACATTTGTTTACACGGAAACTGGTGCCATTTTGAAACAAGTATTTTCAGCTAATTACCAGGCAATTTTATACATTTTGCCTATTTGGGCAACAATGGCGCTATACCTTCAAAGTAAGAAGTACAGAGCATCTATGCTAGTAAAAACTCTACATCTTTTTAAAACTTTAAGTTTAATTAACATACATGCTTTAATTTAATGTAGGTAATTCTAAGCGGTATCTATGTTACTGAACTCATATGTAAAGATTTAAAAGCAATACACTGAGGTTGGGGATTTAGCTCAAGTGGTAGACTGCTTGTTTGCAACACTAACACAAGGTCCTGAGTTTGATCTCCAGCACCCCCTCCCTCAAAAAAGCAATAAAACAAGTTCAAATAAATAATTTAAATTTCAAATCAACAAAATTTAGCCCACTAAGTTCTCTTCTGTTTTCATGACTTCTAAATTCTGGACATAGCAAATGACCTACATGTTAAGTAAATTACAGTATATTGTTTGTTTGTATGTTATGTATTTTCATTTAAGTTCGCTTCAAATCTTTCTATTTGTTTGTTTGAGACAGGGTCTTGTTACGTACTTCCAGCTGGCCTTGAACTTACTATGTAGCCCAGGATGGCCTTAAACTTGAACTCACAGTGATCCTCCTGCCTCAGCCTCCTGAGTACTGGGATTACAGGCATGCACCACCATGCCCTGCTTACATATAAAGTTATATCATAAAGCATTACACAATGCAGGTGGAATAAAGATAAGGTTATTCCCTTTAAAATGTTCTAAGAATAATGAAGGAGAAAAACAGGGATAGCCGAAAAATAGAGTACATTATTTTGAAATTTGAAAGTCCATTCTTAAAGAAGTATGCTTTTTAAGCTGGGTATGGTGGCACACACTCCTAGCACTTGGGAGGCTAAGGCAGGAGGACTGCCATGAGTTCCAGGCCAGCCTGGGCTACAAAGTAAGTTCCAGGCCAGTCTGAACTACAAATCAAGACTCTGCCTCAAAAAACGAAAAAGAAAAAAAAAGTATGCTTCTTAAAAGATGGGGAGGTGATGAAGGAAGAATAAAAGGAGTTTGTTATGTTCTCATACTAAAAACTGAACCTAGGCCCTTGCACATGATAAGCAAGAAAGAAACATAAGGAATTAACCGGTTAGATTGCTGAGTAGTCAAGGCTTTGACAATTCTTGTTTTTTTAACTTAACAGTACTTTTACAAATGTCTACTCATATAAGTCTTTCTTTTTCTATCCCTTCCTTTCATCTAACCTGTCAAGAAGCAAATTCTAGGCCTTTACTTTGCCTCCAAAAAGCATAGAAGCAATAATAGTTCAGTAATTCAAATTTCTTCAATGTAAACTAGTATAAAATAGTCCTGTCCAATTTTCATAGTGCAGGTCTTCTTTGAAACCTTAATGCTATAGGGCTGTTAATACGTGTACCTGAAAAGGAGATCTATGTTTAAATAAGTTTGAGAAACACTGGATTATACAGTTTTGGTTTAGTATTCTAAACAGAACTTCTTGGAACTTTCAACATTATGAACCTTTTCCTCTCTATACCTATTTACATCTTCTAAGAAAGTGTTCTGAATTTTTGCATCATTTTGGAAAATAGTAACTTTGCAAGTCAAATTTCAGGAAAAATACAATTTTTGCTGCTATTTTACAATGGTATACTTCCTTCCTTTTTTCATCCTGAGAAAAAAATGACTTTTCAATTCAAGGTATGTCTAATTATGCTTTTATATTTTATATTACACACACATAAACACTGGAGACAAAGACATTTTAGGAATCAATTAGTATCACTTTAGGAAAAATGGTATTTTCTCATATACTTTTCCATATAATCTGTATTTCTAAAATGAACATTAATTATTTTCATGATCAGACTGAAGAATGGTTTTAGTAATTGGTTTTTCAACATTACCTAAATCTTTACATTTATTACAGAAGACATTTTATCTCAAATGGGGAAAATGAAAACAAACTGCCATTGAAAAACTTCCTTTTAAACATTCTTTATACATCCTTGAATCATAAAATCTTTTAAAGAGATAATCTTTTGAATTATGAATTGACAGAAAGAATTTAAAGTAAGAACTCATGCTGGCTAGGTTAGTACTTTAGAGCATTTTAAAGGAAATAATTTTATATTTTAGCTTTTAAAAAATATTTTAGCATGTAAGATGTTATTTGCCAAAATATTATTTAAACTGCAGAGCAAAAATTTTGTAAAGTCCTGAAGATTCTGAGAAAAAAAACCAAAATGTTTTGGCAATTTCCCAAGACAGGAATATGTGATCTAACAAACTTTCAAGAATGGGCAGCTAACACTCGTTTTAATTTTTCTTTTAGTCAAAAATGGTTTGCATTGAATGTTTTAAGTATACTTTAAAAGCTTAAAGCAGTCAGGTAGGGTGGCACCTACCAGCCCTTGGGAGGCTAAGATGGGGGATCCACCAAGAGTTCAAGGCCAGCCTGGGCGACATAGAGAGTTCAAGGCTAACCTGGACTACAAAGTGAGACTCCATCTCAATCAATCAATCAGTCAGTCAAACAAAACTTAAAACAAACAAACAAAAATTGTACCTAGTTTATAATAAATTGTATCTAGTTTAGATAAAAGACAAGATTATTTTATTTGCTAAATCATAATTTGTTATAAGAAATCAACATCTGTGCTATTCACATAGGAAGGTACAAAATGCTTAAAATGGAGCACTGAAGACAGAATATCCAAAGTCTTATAGCTAAATATCATTTGTAATAAAAATGTATCACTTTTCCCATCAAAATTTGTATTGCCCTATCTATGTATTTTCTAATTTTCCTACTTATTTGCACCAATAGGTTAAGATACAGACTGCCTAATTTTTCTGATATAAAACTTGTTCATTCATGTATCAAATATTTATTGAGCATCAAGATTTGGAGCGAAGCCAAATGTTCTATATTATTATTGTCTTCAGTAAACTATAAAATCAGCTATCAATTTCATTATAAACTATTTCCAGTTAATTGTATTATCATTTCAAAATAACACTTGAACACCTCTCAAACATCACAAAATATATTCTGAATTAACTGTTTCCTAGTCAATATATTCTGAATTAGAAAACAAATATATCATAACCAATAATTGAATGTTTTATTTTGTCATTTTGAGAAATGCCAATACTAAGTATTTTCATTTGCAGTATTCCCAAAGAATGCTAACTTAAGACATATATAGATATATTTCTGTACCTACCTGTTCATAACTTTCAATTTATGTTATCCCTGTTGGTTTAAAAGAACTCAGTTCTTAGTAAGATTAAGGATGGTGGGAGGTACTTCACTTGAAATATTAATAAAAATGTGCCTTCCCTTTTAGTTCCTCCAGTACATTATGCACTGAAAGATATAAAGACTTGAAAAAGCCAAAACAACAAAAAAAAATCTCGGTTATCTCACCAAAAGAGATAATGTCAAGGAAACATTCCTAAGAATAGTAAATTACATAAGAATGTACAAATAAGTTTCTTTGAACCAGCACACTTTGTATAGTAACTGTACTCAATACAAGTTTGCTTCTGTCCAAAAGACAAAACACTATATGATTTATACAATTTTTTTTTCAAAGACAAAATTAATCTATGGCAACAGAAGTTAAAGACTGGTTGTGTGTGGAAGGGTAGAGCAAAATTTTGCAGATTTTCTTTGGGATGATGGTGATTTAAGTGTGTGTGTAATTCTTAAAACTTACTGAACTGAATAAAAGATCTATGTATTTTATTATATGTTGATTAAGCCTTAATTAAAAAGTCAATCATCGCAGTTATTGGAGATTAAGGACCTGAGGCAGAATTGGAAAGCTAAGCAGATTTTGAAGCTTCTTGAACTTGGGGTTTCCCAGAATGGTTTAAAAATGAGGGTGTCTTTAGAATTCTACATACCATGACATCTAAAAAAATATAACAACTTATTCTCAAGTAACTTTTATGTTATGTGTTTTTCCCAGTGATTTACTGGCCTTATTTTGTATCATTATGACAGATGATGGAAAAGAAATTATTTAAGATTTACAGTACTGCTATCAGAACAATGGGGAATTTAAAGTCAAGGCTCTAATTATCTTCTAAGTCACCTCTTGTGAAAATTCTATGATACAAATATACATTCCTACTTCTTTTTGCCACCTGAGAAAAAAATCAAGCATAAGAATATTGGACATTGGCACAGCACTAAACTTAGCACTTCCAGAATGAACTGCAAGGGTAGCATTAGAGTTCAAATAACTCAAAATGTTGATTTCTCAATCATTTCCCAGTTTCCCATACCTCCCCCAAAGAAATTAACTTTGAAGAGTTTATTTGACTAGGCAAATTTGAAAGCAGAGGATTAAAGTGAAAGGTGGTGCAGAAATTAGCAGAGGTGGCACTACCTGAAAGCTCATCAGAAAGGGGAGTGAGAACAATATCAGGCAAGAAGGGTTTGGAAGTATGGATCAGAACAGGAGCACTTTTAGCACTGCGTATATAGGCCGATGGCAGAGCACATTCACCAATGGATCGGCTTCTCATGGCTTTAAAAAAGGAAAAGAAAGAAGTGGGGAAGGAAAAAAGAAGAGTGACTATAATGAAAAGGCTTGTGTCACAGAAAAAGCAGCAACAGAGAAAACTAAAAGATACAAAGGAAGGAAATTTTAAATTAAAACATTTCAGCACAGCAAACACTGGCAAGCTGTAAGAAAAGAAATCTGAATACACAAACATTTTGAATGTAAATTTTTTGGTGTCAAGCAGGAAAATGCTTTTTAATTATTAGCAATTACAATGGAATAGCATTAAAAAACACACACACTTCAGCATTATGTTCTCAAAACCTAAAGTTAATATTTGTTGAAAGTAAACATCGAAAAAACTCTATATTATTGATTCAAAGAAATTTGTGATACCATACGAACATTTCTCAATGAAATTCTGAGTCATTCTTCTTAATGAACCTGAATTCTACAAACAAATCATCCATATGTTCATAGTCTTCCTCAAATAAAATTTCCAAGTCACTTGTAGGTCGTTTTAGAAAAATTTTAAGTATACCATAATCAAAAGGATTTACTCTCATGGTTAGTATTTGTTCTTGGTAGAAAAGGAATGCTTCAACAAATTACTATCTCTAATAGTAAAGTGCAATAAAAATGTTCTGAATAGAAACATTTCCACAAAACAGTATTTGTAACCAGCATTAAGAATCAGGTTCTAGAGAAAAGTAGACAATTTTCTGCTCAAATTATGAACATACTAAAAACTTTAAAAATTATGTTTTTAAAGGTAAATTTACTTTTTACAACTACATTTGTCATAACATTTGATGATTTCTTAAAAACAGTCACTAGTTCACAAAAGACATATTTTAGTTCACTTAGATATAAACTAGTAATTTACACTTCACAGAGATTTAAAATCAGGAACTACTGATTAAATGAAGCTATATATATGTGTACGTACATATATATTATATAATACATATATGAATAAATAGAGGACTTATACAGTATTGTATACCATCTAGGGGAATAGTGATGAAAACATAGCTTCAATGTTAACATTAATTCAAAATCCTGGGCTTTCCTAATTACTAGAAACAATTCCTGGATGCTGAAATTCCCTAGCCTGCCACGTAAGACCTTCATGACTTTGCTACAATGAACCATTCACTGAGCCTTCATATCTTTCTACCACCTTTCCATGCTGCTACCACACAGAATTTTATTCTGTTACCTAGAAATTCCAAGCTCTTTCATCATACCATGGCTCTCTGTGTTACTCTTGTCCTTAGTCTCCTTTTTTTTCCCCTGACAAACTCTTTCATGATTGAAATATCATTTCATTTAAGAAGTTTTTGGCCATTCTGTATGTAACTTGTTGGCAATACAGTGGTAAACATAAATAAATAAAAATTTCTGCTTTTGCAAAGCTTACAATCTTTTCAGTAGACTGTATGGTTTTATGTTAGATTTCTCAACTTTTCACATACAAGAATTATATTTTCATTGAATCCCTAATGTCTGATACATGAGTTTAATAAATATTTTATGAAAAATGCTATTTGGGCTAGGCATGGTGGCACACGTGGGGAGGCTGAGGTAGGTAGGTAAAGAATTCGAGGCTAACCTGAAATACATAGTGAGTTCAAGGGTGGCTGGAATATACTTTCAGACTGTGTTTCAAAAGACTAACCCAAAACCAAACAAAATAATGGTATCTGGGTAGGAGTTCAGCCTAATTATTTGAAAAATAAATCCTTCAGATTTTAACAATACAAAAGGGAAAACCCAAAAGAATCGTTAACCAAAATTTAAAAGTATTATATAGTTTATAACTAGAAAAAACTAATCACTGTTTCAAAAAATGTTATGAATATTGGCAAAATTAAGGATTTTTAAGAGCTATTTTTAGGTACATTTACGTGTAGAAAGAAGTGAAAAGTTGGGATTGAGGTAATGGCAACAATTAACCTTCACTGTAAGGCTTGCCATATAATATTTTTAAACACAAGTATATTTAAAAATTGAGTACATATATAAAATGTCAGAATCTAACCCTATTTGAGTTTGCCTGCTTCTTTCCTTTCTGTGAAAGTAACCAACAATTTTATAACACAATTTGAAATAAAGGTTACATTGACTTGAGGATAATTCCTCATTAAAACTTCTTAGAGCAACAACTCAAGTTTACAGGCAAAACAAAGCACTGGTTACACAGAAGGTAAAACACCATCTACAGATACAATCAGATGTGCTTGCTTGCTTGCTTGCCTTTCTTTCTCTCCTTCTCTCTCTTTTTCTTTTTTGGGGTTCTGGGGATCGAACTCAGGGCCTTACTGAGCTAAATCCCCAACCCTGCAGTTGTGGTTTTTTTAAAACCAAATGGTAATCTTTTAAAACCAAATGGAATCAGGTTTTAGATTGCACAAGTAAATTATGCATTTTAATCTCTTTTTCCTTGGGGAACAACAATTTCTTTTGTTCCTTCTTTACCATTACCAACTTTAAGGAAGAGTTTGGGTATTTCCCTTAGCACTTTTTCTGTATTTGCAGTGGCACACATCTGTGTTACAGCCTGAATTAACTCTTCAAAACGCATCCTCCTTTTATTACTAAACTGTGCACCTTCATGCTTACCTGAAGTCCAGTTAGTGCCTAACAATTATGCGAGACTCAATGTAGAAAATTATTTACAATGAATTTGCTATTGAGATATTCTGGGATGTACTAATTCAAACACTAAGGTTAGAGAATCTATGTATAGCTACAGACATTCCTATCACTGCACCTATTCCCAAGTCATATACATCCATGATCAGACTTAATCTGTAATATATTTTATGTACACAGAAGGTCAGTGGGAAAAACATAATGTCAAAAAGTAAAAACATTTCCAGACTCATGAGCATGCCTATTTTTGAAGGAGTTTTATTTTCATCCCTCTCATAAAAGGGACAGGGGAAATAATGAGCTCCACATAAATTCATCTTGCACCACATGAACCACATAAGAAACTAAAAGCCTCACTCAAAGTCCTCATTCAGCATATGAAATTCATGGACAGAAAGTGACAGATCACTAAAAACACAAACACAGGACTAAACATGAAGAAGACAAAGCTGGCATATGCTCATTTCCAAAATATTATACACATTTCTCCCTATTCATAATTAAAATTCACATTAGGTAAACATTCCTGACCACCTGCAGAAATATCTTTAAAGTTTCCAAATTTAACAAAATATGAAAGCAGAAGCAGTGAAATATCTGCTTTTAAAGTTGAATACTAGAAATAGGTTACATTGCTTCTCATGAATAAGTTCTACAACGATTCCTAAATTTATCGCAACCTCTTATAATATTTGCTAGCGTAAGCCAAAACTTTTTTCGGGGGGAGGGTGCTGGGCATTGAACTTAGGACCTTGCACTTGCTTGAGCTAAATCCCCAACCCCAAGCCAAACCTTAAATATGCTCTCCATACAAAACTTTTGAATTAAAATTTAAACTTAGGTTAAATATGAGCAACAAAATCTCTCTAAATAAAGTCATTCTGAGTATTCTGGGATGAAAAAATTACACCTTTTCCTGTCTGTCTGTCTATCTATCGATCGATTTCTTTTGGTGAGTGGTACTGAGAAGTGAACCCACAGACGTCTGACTGAGTTACATAACCAACTTTTCTTTATTATTTTTCTGAGACAAGGTCTCAGGCTGGGGTTGAACTTGAGATCCTCCTGCTTCAGCCTCCCAGTGCTGGGAGGATGGGCATGCATTACCACACTGAGCTATGCAAGAGCCTTTACCTTTCTTAAATGAAAAGTAATTGATAAATTGTCTTAGACTGTCTAACTGAAAACTCTCTAAGCAGGCAATAAAACAAGTCTTTCAGTATCACATGACAAAATTACTATTTTGCAAATTCTATCGCTGGCCATACTAATGTCTTTAGGAATGGTAAGAACATCAGGTGTTTATGTCTCTTCAGGCCACGAGTACAGGCAAAGCTGTTTATATACACTAATCTGAAAAAAATTAAATACTTATCAATCTACTGGATAATTCAAAGTCACAGAAAATAGTTTTAACAAAACTAGTTTTAACAAAAGAAACAGGCTTGGTATTAAAGTGAGTACTATGTAAAAGGAAATGTAAATTTAAAATGTTATCAATATGATTTGTTTCTCCCAGTGCAAGTCATAAAATAATTATGAAATGGAGAATGACACAAAATTTAAAAACATAAGTTAAAGAATTCACAAGTAAATCTGTGATTATTTCAGATATCTAAGTTATTTTCTGTACCAGAAGAATGTATATATTTTTAAAAAGAATACTTTTTTTTTTTTTTAAAAGCAGTCTTTGGTTTACAGAAAAATTACATGGGAGGAAAAAGAAGAGTTCCAGTATTTCCCTTTTCCCATCCCCACCTGCTTCCCCATTCACACCTTGCATTACGGTAGTACATTTGCCACACCTGATGAGCCAAAAACTGATACAGAACTGTTAACAAAAGCCCATGGTTTACTTCAGGGCTCACTCCTATGTTGTATATTCTACGGGTTTAGAAAGGTATATGATGACATGTTTACACCATTACAGTATTATAGTTTCATGTCTTATAAATATTCTCTGGAAACCAGTAGCTTTTTAACTTTTTCCATAGTCTTTCCTTTTCCAGACTGTCATATAGTTGAAGTGATAATAGTATATAACTGTTTTAGATTGGCTTCCTTTACTCAGCAACAATACATTTAGAGTTCCTATCTGCTTTCTCATGACCAGATATTTCTTTTTTTTTCCCCACTGAGTAATATTTTATTGTGTTGTTATACTACAGTTTATCCACTCTCCTACTGAAGGACATGTTGGGCAGTTATGAATAAAGCTGCTATAAATATCTGTATGTAAATATATGTGCGGTCATATTCTCAATTCTAGGTAACACCAAGGAGCATTTTGGCTAGACTATGCTTAGTTTTGTAAGAAATCACATTTTCCAAAGTGTAATCATTTTGCATTCTCATCATCAATGAGAGTTTTTGTTGCTACACATTCTCAGCATTTGGTGTTGTTTTGGACTTTAGCCACTCTAGTAGGTATGAGGGCATATCTCTTAATTTGTAATTCCCTAATGAAATATGGTGTTGGGCAATTTTTCATATGCTTACTTTGCCATTTGCATGTCTTCTTTGCTTAAGGTGCCTGTTCAGATATTTTGCCTATTTCCCAATATAGTTGTTTTCTTCAGTTTTAAGAGTTCTTTATATATTTAGAACGAGTTCTTAACCAGATGTGTTTTGCAAAGACTTTTTTCCAATTCTACACTTTGCTGCCTCATTCTGTCTTTCACAGAGCAGAAGTTTCAATTTTAATAAAATCCATTATCAAGAAGATTTACACTACGACCAAGTAGGATTCATCCCAGGGATGCAGGGATGGTTCAACATACGCAAATCAATAAATGTAATTCACCATATCAACAGAGTCAAGGACAAAAATCACATGATCATTTCAATAGATGCAGAAAAAGCATTCGACAAAATTCAACACCCATTAATAATAAAAATCCTACAGAAACTAGGAATAGACATCTATATCTCAATATGATAAACACTATCTATGACAAACCAATGGCCAACATTATACTAAATGGTCAAAAACTGAAAGGTTTCACTCTAAAATCTGGAACAAGACAAGGATGTCCACTATCACCACTCTTCCTCAATATAGTTCTGGGAACATTAGCCAGAGCAATTAGGCAAGAGAAGGAAATAAAAGGAATAAAGACAGGAAAGCAAGACGTTAAACCATCACTATTTGTAGATATCATGATATTCTATGTAGAAGACCCTAAAAACTCCACTAAAAGACTTCTAGATTTAATAACCAAGTTCAGTCGTGTAGCTAAATAGAAAGTCAACACTCAAAAATAAATAGTATTTCTATATACAAATAATAAACTCACTGAGAAAGAAATTAGGAAAGCTACACCATTCACAATTGCATCAAAAAGAATGAAATATTTAGCAATCAATCTAACAAAGTAAAAGCTCTTTACATTGAAAACTACAGTGCTCTAAAAAAGAAAATTGAAAGAGATATCAGACAATGGAAAGATATCCTGTGTTCTTGGATAGGAAGAACCAACATAATGAAAATGCCATACTTCCTAAATCATTATACAGATTTAATGCAATTTCAATCAAAATACCAATAACATACTTGACAGAACTAGAGAAAACATTCATGAAATTCATCTGGAACCATGAGAGACCAAGAATAGCAAAAACAATCCTGGAAAATAGGGGCAAGGCAGGGGGCATTACAATCCCTGACCTGAAATTATACTATAGAGCTACTGTGATAAAAACAGCATGGTACGGGCAAAAAGACAGACCCAAAGATCAATGGAACAGGCTAGATAGAAGATGCAGAAACAACTCCAAACACACTCAAATACCTCATCTTTGACAAAGGAGCCAAACACCCTCACTGGAAGAAAGACAGCTTCTTTAATAAATGGTGCCAGAAAAACTGGCTTGCCACATGCTGAAAACTAAAACTAGATATATGTCTCTCACCATGTACTAAACTAAAATTGAACTGGATCAGAGATCTAAACATTAAAACAGAAACATTAAATCTGCTGAAAGAGAGAAAAGGAAGAACTTTTGAAGTCATAAGCGTAGGCAAGAACTTTATGAACAAAGCTCAAACTACACAGGAAATAATACAAAGAATCAGGGATTGGGATCACATCCTACTAAAAAGCTTTTGTACAGCAAAAGAAATCACTAACAGAGTAGGAAAAAATTTTTGCCAGCCGTTCCTCCTTCAAAAGTCTAACATCGAGAATATATAAAGAGCTAAAAAAATTCAGACCCCCCCCAAATTTAGAGACCCAATCCAAAAATGGGCATCTGAAATGAAGAAACACCTCTCAGATGAAGAAATACAAATGGCAAATAAGTATATGAAAAAGTATTCAGCATCACTGGTCATTCGAGAGATGCAAATTAAAACAACGCTCAGATACCATCTCACTCCAGAAAGGACGGCTATTATCAACAAATCAACCAATAACAAATGCTAGTGAGGCTGCAGGGAAAAAGGAACCCTTCTTCACTATTAGTGGGAGTGTAGGCTGGTCCAATCATTATGGAAATCAGTGTGGAGATTCTCAAAAAACTACAACTAGAGATTTTACTCAACCCAGCTATACCTCTTTTCTTGGTATCTTCCTAGAAGAATTAACAACATTGTACCACATTGATGTATGCACAACCATGTTTATACCAACACAATTTGTAATAGCTAAGTCTTGGAAAAAACCCAAATGCCCAGCAACTACTGAATGGTTAAAGAAGATATAGGTCTTAAAAAATACAATGGAGTACTACTCTGCCACAAAAAGGATAAACTTGAAACATTTATGGGTAAGTGGATGCACCTCAAGAACATACTCTTAAGTGAAATAAATGAGACACACATGACCACATACCAAATTGTTTCTCTGATATGAGAAACCGTTAAGCGTAAATAAGGACAAAAAGGTATACCAGATATTGTAAAAAAGAAAGACAATGTTCAAATAGGAATAGAACTAGAGAGTGAAGAGGGGGAAAGGAAGGAAAGAAAAGAGAAAAGAAAAGAAAAACGAAAAATGTAAATAAAGCTATTGTAAATAAGGAGGGGAGAGGGAATGGAAGGGAGGAGTGGGGAAGGGGGAACCAAGATATATCATATACAGGTACAAAATGACTATGATCAATGTGATCATTATGTTTATCTACAATGTACCAATACATGTTCTTGGTAATAAATAAATACATAAATAAATACAAACCAACCAAAAAAAGCCAAATAAATTAAGAAAGAAAAAAAAAATCAAAAAAACAAAAAATAAAATCCAACTTAGCAATTTTTTCTTTTTGGATTATGCTTTCAATGTTTTGTCTTACATCTCACTGTCAAACCCAAGTGTCCTAGACTTTTCTTATATATTATTTTCTAGGTATCATACACTGCATTTCATATTCAGGTCTATGATCTATTATGAATTCTTTTTTTTCTGAAAAGTAAGAAGCCTGTGCCTAGATTCGCTTTCTTTGCATGCAGCTGTCCCTGT
Source organism: Hystrix cristata (assembly GCA_004026905.1). Classification (NCBI taxonomy): domain Eukaryota; kingdom Metazoa; phylum Chordata; class Mammalia; order Rodentia; family Hystricidae; genus Hystrix; species Hystrix cristata. The sequence goes on along the minus strand of PVJO010017399.1, from coordinate 1,690 downwards.
CCAGTGGCTGCAGCATTATTTGAATTCTTTCCTCTTTGGTCAAAGATTGGTGGACTCTAGTCATGTAGGTCTATATCTTGTTCCACTGATCTATTTCTCTATTCTTTCACCCATACCATACCAAACCAATTTGATTACAGTGTCTTTATACTAAGTTTTCAAATCAGGGTTTGTCCCTCCTTTGAACTCATTCTTTTCCGCCAATATTGACTATCCTCAGTCTTTTTGTCTTTGCCTATAACTTTAATGAGTTAGTCAATATCCACAAAATAACTTGTTAAGAATTTGACTGAAATTGTGTTTGAATACAAAGATCATGCTGGAAAAAAAACCCGACAACTTGCCAATATTAAGTTTTTCTAGCGCTAGGGATAGGGATATAGCTCACTGACAGAATACCTTGCCTAGCATCTGCAAGGTCCTGGGTTCAAACTCCAATACCAAAGGAAAAAAAAGTTTTTTTTAATCCACATACATGAATTATCTCCCCATTTATTTTGATCTTTGATTTCTTTCACCAGAATTATGTAGTTTTCCTTCACAGATCTTGTATATATTTATTTAGATTTATACTGATTATTTTTGGAGATTTTGGTGCTAGTATAAGTGGTAATATGATTTTACTTTTAAATTCCAACTGTTACAACTGATCTTAGTCAAAAGGGTGAAAAGTGATTAACTTCTAATTGTTCATAGCTGGTGTACAGGAAGCAATTGTCTTTTATATTTTAATCTGGTATCCTGCAATCTTATTTGTCCAAATTTTCTACATAAATAATCACGTCATCTACAAAAACAGCTTTCTTTACTCCCTCCCAAACTGTACGTCTTTTGTCTTACTGCTTTAGAAATACTGAATATAGTGATGAGAATGTATATCCCTGCCTTATTACTGATCTTAGAAAATAATCTAATTTCTTACTGTTAAATATGGTACTACAGGCAGGTTTTTTAAAATAGCCTTATTAAGTTGCGGAAGTGTCTTCTTATTCTTTGTCAAGAGATTTTATCCTGAGTAGGGTTAGGTTTTAAAAAATGGTTTTTCTGCATCTACTGATGTGACCACATGCTTTTTCTTCTGCTTGTTTAATGAGATAAATTGCACTGGGGTAATATTGGTCTAATAGAGGAAATATCCTTTGTAGGTCACTTTTTCTGGGAGAAACTGCGAAGAATTAGTAATTCATTTTTAAAAAGTATTTGGTAATCTGATAAAAGCCATATATGACAAACCAATGGCCAACATTACACTAAATGGTGAGAAATTAGAAGCTTTCACACTAAAATCTGGGTCAAGACAAGGTTGCCCACTCTCACCACTATTATTCAACATAGTTCTAGAAACATTAGCCAGAGCAATTAGACAAGAGAAAGAAATGAAAGGAATAAAAATAGGAAAGAAAGAAGTGAAACTTTCGCTATTTGCGGATGACATGATACTCTACATAAAGACCCAAAAAACTGCTGGATTTAATAAGCAAATTCAGTCGCGTTGCCGGATACAAAGTCAACACTCAAAAGTCAATAGCATTCCTATACACAAACAATCCACCCACCAAAAAAGAAATAACAAAAGATATACCTTTCACAATTGCACACAAAAAAATAAAATACTTAGGAATCTATCTAACAAAGGAAGTAAAAGATCTTTACATCGAAAACTATACCACTAACATACTTCAAAGAATTA
>PVJO010017398.1:0-39281 GCA_004026905.1 Hystrix cristata | reverse complement strand
TAAGGCCAAAGCTGAGGTTGCAGTGCACGTGCTGTCCCAGCTCCTTGGGGGTCTTCGAGGGGTAGTTCTGGGCCCGGCACTCGATGTCCTTAGGCTGTGGGCAGAGGGTGCCCCCCGCAGCCCTGATCCTGTCGTAGGTCTCCATGTCGCCCCCAGCCCTCTCAGATTTGGGGTAGTCCACGTCGAACCACTCTGTCCAATGACATTGTAGCTGGCAGGTGGTTTTCCTCGGAGTCAGGGTGCTGCTGACCCAGTGGGGTTTTGGTGAGGCTGAACCAGTTTGCAATGTTAACTCTGTCGTAGGCAGGGATTTGGGTTCCATGGGCTTGGTCGTCTCTCTTGTGGGGGAGATCTGGGTTGGGCTGGACTGGGCAGTGGGAGTGGTTAGTGTGGGTATGGACGTGCTGGGGGCTGGGGAGAACTCACAGGGCATGTGGTCACAGCATAAGACCCGCAACTCATAGTTGTGGCAGAGAGGAGGGCTCTGCTCACTGTTGAAGCAGGTCAATCCCCAGGCTGGGTCACAGTCCACTTTCTGGCCCAGCTCCTGCAGGGCTGACCTGGGAAACTGCTCAGCTCGGCACTCAATGGCAGCTGGTGCAGGGCACAGCGGGTACCCCTTCTGCCTCAGGCTGGAGAATGTCTCAAAATCCCCACCTCTCATGCCAGGTTCCGGTCGACCCCCATCGAGCCAGGGGGACCAGCGGCAGACCTCTTGAACACACACGGTGGGTTTAGTGGACACAGAGCCTGCATGGGGTGGGAGAGGCTGCTCAGCCTTCTCTGTCCCATGCCATGGCCCAGCAGGAGATGGGGCAGAGCACCCTCACCTGAGGGCTGGCCCAAGGCTGGTTGGGGCTGTTTCTGCATGAAGGACCAGGCCTGGTGGTCGGGGGGGACTATGGTATGGGCAAGAAGGCATCTGGAGGTTTTAGGCCCCACCAGTCACTGTGTTATGGAGCCCTGAGACAAGGGGCTGTGGTCTGGATCCCAAGCACAACCTGGGCAGCAGGCAGGTCGATGAGACGAGATGAACCCAGGCACCTGCACCAAGTGCCCACTGCGTCATCCCTTTGCCCAGATGTGCACGAGCCTCAACCTGGGTGGTGGGACTGCCTACCTGCAGTGGAGAGTACAGCAGAGGTGGTGGTGAAGGTGAACGGTGTCGTGGACAGGATTCCGTGACACTCCATGGCCCTTCGGACTAGGGTCCCATTGTCACCACAGACAGCAGTTAAGCAGGCACCAAGGCCGTCAGTAGTGTTGTAGACAACATCCCCATAGCTGTAGATCTGATCCTCATAAGTACACGTGCAGGCTGGGGACAGTGGGAATGGGCTCACTCAGGGCCTCCCAGCACCAGCCCCCCAGCCCTAGACTCTGGCCCCTACTTACCCTGGAGGCTGTGAGTGCACTGGAGGCCCCCAGGGGCGCAGCGGCTGGAGGGGAGAAGGCACTGAGTGTCTGCAGCAGCCCAGCCCCCCCCCGCCACCCAGCTGCCTACCCCCCTCACCAGCGCTGACAGTTCTCTGCTGTGGGGACCTGTGCATCAATGTCATAGTAGTTTCCATCCTTGTCGTAGCAACCACACTGGGTGACACACTTCATCTGATCTTCACTGAAGAAGGGCTGACTGGGTGGGCACTTGGGGTAGCAGCCTGGGATGTGGAAGGGTGGTGCTCACTGGGCCTTCAGCCCCTTCAGGACAGTTCTGGGATCCCCAGTGACACCCTCCCCACCCTGCAGCAGAGACATTTCCCCAAGTGCACCCTCACCTTCAAGGCCGGGCAGGTCGACCAGGCAGCGCCCACTGGGGTTCCGGCAGGTGCGCAGGCAGGGTGCCCCGCAGGGCTGGTAGTGCCACTCACACTCCCCGGTTGGGTTGTAATAGTCGCAGAACAGTGCTGAGCACAGAGGAGAGAAGCTCAGTGGGTACCTGCCAGGCTCCCTCACAAGTGTGCCACCCGGGGTTCCTATCCCCAGCCTTCTCTTGGGGCCCGCACACTTGAGACCTCCACTCTCAGGCACCCACAGTCCAGGTACCCACCCTTGGGCCACCCTTGTCTAGGAACTGCCTTCTGGATTGCAGGTTTGCACACCTGCAGATAGACGGCACGCACACGTGTGGGTTCACATGTGCTAGTGTCTGAGCGTGGCCCTCTGCCCTTCAGCACCACGGACAGAGCCCCACTCACGGCACACGTCAGGCGTCCTCCAGGACACGCACACGCCCACCTCATGGCAGGCCTGGGCGTAGGCGGCCACAGCCGTGCAGAAGCACTCGCAGTCACCCCCCGAGTCACAGGCGCACGCGTCGTGCACACAGGCCTCGTAGTACTTGGTGGAGTCGACCTGCAGTGAGAGACGGAGGTGTGGCTCAGGAGGACAGCAGCATCCACCCAGTCAGGGTCACTGGTCTGGGTGATTCCTGGAGTAGCTGTAGGCCAAGCCCTTACACCAGCTGTCGGAGATCCCTGATCCCAGGGCAGTGGGTGCTTCAGTGTGTCCTGAGCAGGAGGAGTTGCCCCGGCACCACCTCTCCAGCTCACAGGGACCCTTGTCTACCTGTCCACCTGCTCAGGTGCCCACCAGTCCACCTCCATCTGCCTGCCTGTCCAGTTGCCCAGGTGTCCACTTGTCCACCTGCCTGTCTGTCCAGCTGCCCACCTGCCAACTCGTCTGCCTGCCCCCCTCTCCACCTACTCACCTGTTGACCTGTCCACCTGCCAACCTGTTCACCTGCCTACCCACCTCTCTACCCACCTGTCTTTCCACCTGCCAACCATCCACCTGTCTACCCATTCACCTACCCACTTGCTTACCTATCTACCTGACCATCTATTCGCCCATGAATATTTACTTGTTCCTTGGATTCTTTTGTCACTCAATCGTATTGTGTGGCACACAGGCTGCCACTGGCCCAGTCACTGCACCCTGGTCACCTCTGTCTGTGCCTGACCCACTCTGCTGCATGCCTGTCTCTGTCCCACTCTGCCTTCCTGTTGGTTGACTCCTCTTCTGCTACTCACAGCCCTTCTGTACAGAACCCTTCCCCAGCACCCTGAGCCTTGCTTCCAAAGGTGAGCTCCCTGCTGGCCCATCCCTGTTCACAACAGTGAGCCTGGCATCCAGAACATGCCTGCCACGGGCCCCAGAGGGCATGCCCTGAGGAAGCACTGGGAGTCCAACTTCCAGACCCCACACCTTCCCAATGCAAGTGGCTGCCTATCTGCGCTGGTGAGCGGGGAGGAACCCTGGCCTGGGCTGATCCTGAGCAGCAGAGTGTGGCGGGCACCCTGTTTTCACTTCTGCCACATGTTGGCCTCTGAAGCTGAGGTCAACTGTCAGGCTAGCAGGACCTTCTCAGACAGTGGATGGGAGCGGCCAGGGGCATGCTGGCCACCTGTTCCACGGGACAAGTGTGAAGAGGGATGGGCTCATAGCACAGGCAAAGATGTATAAGCACCAACTGCACCTTCGTGAGCTGCCCCTCTCATCACCACCTGAGGTCCTGACCTCAGAAGCCATGTCCCTAAGTGGGCCCTCAAATCTTTGCTAAGGTGCAGGACGTGGCTTTCAGAAGCCTCTCCTGAAGGCCAATTACCACTTCCCCTTGGAGCCCCACTGGCTTCCTGTCCATGCCACAGAATTGTTGGGTCAGCTCTGTACCCAAGGTCATAGGCACCTGCTTGGTGGGAGATCCACACCCAGCTCCCCATGGCACAGGCGGCAGCTGCCAACCCCACTGGCCCTGCCTGCCAAGCTGGAGCCCCAGACCCCTCTGGACCCCACCTGGGAGCGACAGGCAGAAAAAGTGGCACTGTTGATGATGCTGCACTGCCTCTGGGCCCAGGACTTGCGGTACGGGTTGGCCGTGCAGGGATCCTTGGGCGCTGGGATGTCTGGGCAGGTAGGCGAGAATTTCCAGCTGTTCCCAAACTCCAGCGCGTCACCCACCACAGCCTGGCTGCGTGTGGTCAGGTCGTTGATGGCGTTGTCATCAAAGTTCCCACACAGACCACAGACCCTGCCCTGGAGTGGGGAGGGCAATGAGCCAGGCATCTGGGGAGGTGGTACAGAGCCTACCCAGGGGCTGTGCCCAGGGAACTCCTGGGAGACGAGTTGTGAAGGGGTGCTGGCCAGCCCTCAGGTGGCTCCTGGCCCTGGAGAACCCTCCGCCATCTCAAGGCCAGCAGGCAGAGTCGGCTTGCTGTGCAGGGCTCCGCTGCAACCCTTGGTCAGACGGGCTCGACACCCCCTTTCAGAGCCTGATGTATGTGTGGCCTGCCGCAGAGGCTTTCCTGAGTGGGGTTAGAGCAGGGTCCCCCAGCAGGGCTCACCTTGTAACTCTGCGGCAGCCGGATGAACACACTGGTCTTCCGGTCCCAGGACACAGCCATCCCGCCAAGGGTCTCGATGACCAGGAAGAGGCCCATGTAGCGGACCTTGTAAGGCAGATCACCACCTGGACCCCTTTCTACCACCTTGAAGCCCCCTTCGTGGAGGATCAGCTCGTAGCTCTGCAGACAGAGGCACACAGGGGCTGGAGGTCCTGGGGGCCCAGAAACGCCCACCTTGGCAGGGACCCCCAGGGGCTCAGAGGGCTTGTGCTGTAGGAAAGCCCCCAAGGCTCACTCCATCCAGTGCTGTATCCCCAGTACTCCCCTTACCCACCCTCGCTGTGGGGGCAGCCTCCCGGCCAGCTTCTCTACTCTGCCTTGTGAACCCTGCCTCCTGTGGCTGGACATGGGTGGCATGAGTGTAGTGAGGTGAACCATGGCCCAGCTAAAACCCAGACCCTGAGGATGCGACTGTGGGAAAAGCCGATGGAAAAGTCTCTGCCGATGATGGGCCGTCCTAAGTGACCTGGGGAGCCTTAAAGCCAGTGACGGGGAGAGGGTTGGACTCAGGGGAGGTGGCCACGAGGAGACAGGCAGGGCTGGAGCACCGGGAGCCTCTGACTGAACCTGTCGGGGGTGTGGCCTGCCAGGCTGGGTCCTGGACACTGCATCTCAGGACTGTGAGTCCCAGGCTTGGGCCACTCCTCATGGAGCCCTCTGTGGCCGAGGAGGGGGAGTGGTCTCCAAGGTCATATGTGAGTCCCACCTCCACGAAGATCTTGATGGCCTTGGAGCAGGTGGTCCCAGTGGTTCCACAGGGGACGTTCTCAGTGACGATGCGGAAGGTCCCTTTGGCACTGGCGTTGCCTCCACAGTAGTCCTGGAGCCAGAAGAGATGAGGAAGTGCTGTCACAGGCCAATCTAGCTAGCCCGGGTGGGGGTCGGGCGAGGGGCCACGCACCTGTGCCAGCATGTACTCGCAGCTGCCTTCGAAGCTGTAGCGCTCGCCGTCGAAGGTGATGAAGTGGCCGTCCCCATAGGCCACACAGGTACCCAAGCAGGGCTGGCTGCTGCACTCCCAGCGGCGGCTCCTGCAGGTGCTGGGGGAGGAAGGCCATCACAGTCACCTTGCGTCCCTGTGGAGCTCCCTGCCCGGCCCCAAGGCCTGAGACGTACCAGGTGTTGCAGCCGACCCGAATGGTCTCCCCAGGTCGGTAGTTGGCCTCGTTGTGCACACAGGGACAATCCTCCTCGGTGACACAGCCCCCGCTCCCGTCAGACACCAGCCCTGGGGGGCACACGCAGCCCGAGACGCAGTGCGTGCTGAACTGTGGGACACGGCCGGTCAGGACCGGGAGCGTGGCCTGCTTGCTGGACCCCCAGGGTCCCAGACCCCAAGCCTGCAGACGCCACCCGCCCCAGGTGCCAGGCAGACACCACGAAGGCAAGAAGCCCTAGGGTCAGTGAGGCCCACAGCCATCACCTCTAGCAGCACAAGGACCCCAGTGCCCAGGAGCTCGGAGGCTGCACCCCTCTGCCCTCCCCAAGCCAGGGACGTGGCCAGCATGTGGCCGTGGCCAGCATGTGGCTGTGCCCGGGACTCACACATTCCACATCCAGTGCATGGCAGCTTCGGAGGCACTCGGCCCCGGGGGAGATGGCCGAGGCGTTGCTGCAGTCCAGGTATACCATGGGTGCCGCACACCCTGGGGGACGGAGCATGTGGCAGGCCAGGTGGAAGTGGTTCGGCCCTGCCCAGGTCCAGCCCGGCACCCCAAGCCGCCGGCACCCTGCCTCCCCCACCATGCCAGGCCGGGCAGGCGATACCTGAGCTCTTCTGCAGCAGGGCTCCCAGGCAGCTCAGCTTCCCATTTGCACACGAGCTACAAAAGAGGGCCACTACACTGCACCCCGTGTCCCCATGGTCCCCACCTGTCACCCTTCACCAGGCCAGGACTGTGCTGCTGCCCCAAGTCTGAAAAGGCTACAGTGGCAGAAGGCAGGTGGACCCAGGGGTGGGGTGTGGCTCTCAGTCCCCCAAGGACCGTGTGCTGAGGGGCTGGGCCTTGCTAGGGTGCTGTGGGGGACCATTAGGAGGTGGGTCAGGGGAGGAGCAGACCCGGGGGCAGCCTTCCGAGGGTTCGGAGCCCCAGCTCTTCCCCAGGCTCTCCTCTGCTTTGCTGCCACAGGGTGAGCAGTTTTGCAACTCCCATGTTCTGCCATCTGCCACGCACTGCAGCCTCCAGGGTGAGCCTCCTCCAGGCCAGGGTGAGATGGGCAGGGGCACAGCCCACTGGGCAGCTGAGAGTCGGGGACAGGAGCCCTGGAGGTTTCCACCCACCCCCACTCCTCTGTGGCCCCAGGATGTAGAACAACCTCCAGCCTCTTCCCTGGAGGTCTGCCAAAACGGTGCCCCCCGCCCAGCCCAGCCTCTTCATCTGGAAGCCCTGCTGGGGCACAGAAAGGCCAGGAAGAGGGTGGCCCAGAGCCCACGGCCTCCTTACCACACCACACCATCATCCTGTACAACCTCTCCGGGTGCTACCACACTGCCTCGGAAGTAGCAGGGGCACTCGTGGGCCGGCACACACGTGCCCGCCTCATCCAGGAAGGTGCCCGTGGGGCAGGTGCAGCCATCCACCGGCACGAAGGACACGCTGCAGGTGACGTCAGCCTCGCTCAGGCCTCGGCAAGTGGGCTGGCAGGTGTCCACCACATCCACATAGCTCTGGGACTTTGGGCAGCTGCTCATGTACTTGGCTGCCGGGGAGGGGGTAGGCAGAGAGAGTGATGTGACCGTGACTGTCAGGCTACAATCCCCAGAGCTGCCGCCCACCCATGTCTTGGCATCTTCACCCACCTGGGTGACCCCTAGCCCAGCCCACAGGCACTCACTGCAGACGCCGTCCCTCCAGCCGCGGAGCAGCACGCCCTTGGCGGCACAGGCATACACATAGGAGGACAGCGCGGCACACAAGCAGTCCTCACTCCTCTCGCAGTTGCACGTGTCGAAGATGCAGCTCTGGAGGCAGGTGGCACGTCAGGGACCCAGCCGGTCCCCTGGCACTGCCCATCCCATCCCATCCCTGCAGAAATGGAAGCCGCTGGAAGCCCAGCCCTGTGGAGACTCTGGGGGTGGCCAAGCTCCCTGTTAAGGATGCGGTGGGGTCTGAGCCCCAGGAGAGGGGGCAGCAGGGACAACAGGAGCAGAGGCTGGGGGTGGGGACTCGGCGGGGCTGTAGAAAGATAGAAAGCCAGAGAGACCAGGTCTAGGGAAGGGGTCCCCACAAGACAAGGACAGGTAGGACTCTGGCTGTATGGCGGGGGGGTATGGAGGGGGTGGTGAGGGGAGACTGAGGCAGGAACTGGCTGGAGAGGTGGGGTCCACCAGTAGGGTAGGGTTGGAGGTGAGCTGGGGTCTGTGTCTGGACGCCCTGGGGAAGAGTTAGGTGCATTTCAGGGCTTTGGCTTCCAGGATTGCGGCCCTGAGCCACCTGCTATGTGTTGAATTGTGTCCCCGTAAAGCCTCAAGGGGTTGGGCCCAGTGACGTGGGCAGAGACTGCTGGGAAGAGGATTTTACAGAAGGAGCTGAGGTGAGAGGAGGCATGAAGGGAGCTACACTGAGGTGAGTGGTGTCCTCACAGGAGGGACACGGGATAGACTCAGGTGGCCACGCGAAGGCCAGGGCAGGAAGGGCCAGTCCCTCACCGAGTGGAAGGGTACAGGGTTCACGGCGGAGTGGCAGGCGGAGAAGGCTCCAGCAGGGTCTGTCAGCAGCGAGCACCAGTGCTGGGCATAGTTCTCTGTGGAGGGAGATGCAGCGCTGCCCTCCTGCCCTCGGGCCCCGCAGGCCTTCCTCAGGAATCAGGGTGTGTGGTAGGGCCGCCACACAGGCCTGTTCCCTCCCTGCCCTGGCCCAGAGGAGAGAGGTACCGTTCTCCACGCTGAGCGAGCAGGGGTCCTCGAAGAGGTTCTTGGCGTTGGGGCAGGAGGCCTGGGTCTTCCAGGTGTTGGCGAAGGCGGCACCGGTACCCTCCACCACCCCACTCAGGGCCGTGAAGTCATCAGCCTGGTTCTGGTTGAAGTTCCCACACAGGCCTGGCCAGGCCAGGGTCATCAGTGGCTTCCTGCCTGACCTCTGTGTCCAGCCTGCCCCCCTCCCAGCACTGCCCAGGGCCTGTTCTGGGCCTCCCCGTCCATCCCCATCTGCCCCTCACCCTCCAGCACCACCCTAGAGCTGCAGCCCTCACCGCACATCTGGCCGTGGTGCGAGGGGTCCAGCACAATGTGGACCTGCATGAGAGGCACCAGCTGCACCTGCAGCTGCAGGCCGAGCCCCGTCTGCACCAGGACGAAGAAGGATGTAGGCTTGAAGACAGTGATGTTGGCTGTGGAAGAGGACGCAGGGCTGCAGAGGGCCAATGGCCACCCTGCTAGACCCTCAAAGCCTGGGTCGGAGTGACCCGCCAGACACGGGTCCCCACGGCGACTGGGGAGGGACCCTGTCACCCCGTTTCTCAGCTAAGCAGCCGGCCCCTTGGCTGCCATGGACACCAAGAACTCACCAGGGACCGAGTCAGACCCAGCTGGGCTCCAGAGTCGCCCACCTACTCGGGAGGCGCCCACGCCCGCCTGGATGGCGGGAGCCACATACCTGCTGACACAGGTAGCTGGGTGTAGATGGAGTTCATGAACACAGCACCACTGGCCTGGACGCGGACTGCCTGGGGAGTGAGGGGGCCGCTTGGGGTCGGTGCCCACTGTCCACTCAGGGGACCCTGGGACTTCACCTGGGGAGGGGCTGCCCTCACTCCGGAGCTCCCTTCTTCTGCCGCTCCCAGCCCGCCGCGCAGGGGAGCCTCACCATGTCCCCACCGCTGAGGCTGAGCGTCACTGCTTTGAGGCAGCTCTCAGTGTCCGTCAGGCCGCACTTCCGCAGCTCCGCCAGCACAGTGAAGGTGCTGTCCGCGCATCTCTGTGGGGAGCCCAGAGCCACGCGGGATGAGTGCAGGTGGGGCAGCCCCTGAGGTGGCCGGTCCCTGGGCCCGCGCTTCCCTCTCAGCACTCAGCCTGGCCACCAGTGGCCATAGGGGGCCCTCCCAGGGCAGAAGGGGCCACACCTTGGACAAGACATAGCTGCAGTCGCCGTGCACATCATAGAGCTTCTCATCGTAGGTGGAGATGTGGGACCCGCCTCGCACGGAGCAGGTGCCTGGGCATGGCCGCTCCCGGCACTGCCACAGCCCCCCAGAGCAGACGCTGTGGGGAGATGAGGAGGAGGAGGAGGGTACGGGCGCAGGCATCCCCACCCACGCAGCCCGCAAGGTCAGGGTCCTACCAGGAGCTGCAGCTGGTGGTGAAGGAGGCCCCAGGGGCGAAGGTGCGTCCACTGTGGGTGCACGGGCACTGAGACAGGGGCAGACAGCCGGTGTGTGTGACGTCGTCTAGCACCGTGCCTGGACAGGAGCCGGGGGTGAGCGTGTGCCAGGGCCACGTGAGGACCTGGCACAGGCCAGCCCACCTGCCCAGCACGTGGGCGCCTCATCTCTCAGGAGACCCCCCACCTAGGTCACTGCCCCACCTGGGTCCGGTGCCAACGTGAGTGCCATGCTCTGCAGGCCTGGCCCCACAAACCCCCCGGGGCCATGACAGCTGTCAGCCCCGCAGACCTCTGTCTCCTCGTGGTCAGTGTCCTGGACAGTTGGGGGCCCCCCAGCAGCGCCCGCCACCCGCTCTTGGGAGGGGTCGGGGCTGGAGGTGGGGCGAAGGGCACGGGCCTGCCTGGGGGACAGAAGCAGCCAGCCACGCAGTGGTCCTCGCACAGCTGGGAGCGCTGGGGGTTGGAGCAGGTGTCTGCACAGGGTGAGCCACACTCCTGGTGCCGCATGCCGGACGGGCACGTCTGGGCTGCAGGGAAAGGCAGCACTCAATCCAGGCACTGACCCACCCTGAACACTCCACCCTCAGTCACACCCACCCCCTGCCTCCGTAACCCCTGAGCTCCCACTGTCAGGCTCAGCTCCTCCTGCCCGAAGTCACAGGGGTCCTGGTAGATCCTGGGAGGTCCTGGGAGGTCCTGGGTGACCCCTGCTTCAGAGCCAGGGGCCAGGCCCTCCCCCTAGGCCCCACAGGGCCCAAGCACTTCCAGGCCTGTGTCTTTCCCTCAGCTCCTCACAATTCTCTCCTCACCCACTCTCACTGTGGCCCTTAAGTGGACCCCTGAACCTGTCTCCCCAGCCACACACCAGGCCTCCATGTGACCCTGGTGGGCCCTGTGGGGCACTCACGGCAGAGGTCGGCACCCCTCCAGTTCTGTGGCTGGCCCCCAGCATGGGCGCACTGGCGGGAGTACTCGGCAAAAGTTGCACAGGGGCATGAGGGGCAGCGGCACAGATCCTGGGTGCAGGCAGCCACGTACACACTGGCATCCACCAGCCCATTGCACTCAGCGAAGGCTGGGCTGAGCAGGATGTGGCGGCAAAAGTCCACCTGGGGGTACAGGAAGGCCAGGCACCCTCTGACCCCTGGACAGGATGGCCACATGCCTGTGTGGGGACCCTGACCCTCACAGACCAGGCCAGGGAGCCCCTTCTTCACCTTGAGGTTCCTTTCACCCACCTGTCCATCTACACACTCACCCATCCATCCATCCACTCACCCAACCACCTACTCAGATTCACACATCCAACCACCCATCCACTCACCCATTCACCCACCCACCCATCCACACATCCATATACCCATCCACACATCCATATACCCATCCACACATCTACCTACCCACCCATCTATCCACTCTACCCACCCATCGACACATTCATACATCCACATACTCCTCTAGTCACTCATGCATCTGTCTACACACCCACCAACCCATCCACACATCCATACATACATAGGCCAAGCATCCACACCACCCATCCGCCCATCATCCTTCCATCTACCCCGCAGTTCCAACCAGCTCTGCGAATTTGCTGCTGCTAGCACAGAGCTTTGCTTGCCTCTGGGGGGTGACCCAGGACTCTGGATCCCCACATCCAGGCTCAGGACACGCCTGCCCATGTGTGGCACATGGGAAGAGAAACCCAGGGTGAACTTGGGGTCCCCCCCGGTGGTGGCTCAGAGAAGCGGGAAGCAGAGGCACTCGTCCATCCACGGGCGGCCCCGGCAGGCTCAGTGCTGCCTGTGACAAATGGCTGCTGGGGGCTGTGGTTCCTAGGTTCCCTTTGCAATTTAGGGGTCAGGGATTCTGCTGGTTTCAGAGACCCTGGGGCTTCCAGGCCACATCCTGTTTTCTGGAGGGCTGCTTGCTCAGGCTCCCCACGTGCCCCCGGTGACATTTGCTCCACATGCGGTCACTGCACACTTAGAGCGCACCTGCCCCGGTGTGCAAAATGGAACTGTGCCCGCAGAGGCGTCTTGCTCCCCGCGCTGCCCCTTCAGTCCGACCCCAGGGTGCAGGGGTCTTTCCTCAACGGCACTGGGGCCAGGGACCCTCTCTCATCTGGCCCCTCGGGGCATCTCTGGGGTTTCAGCTCAACTGTTCCCTGTCCCACATCAGCCACCCACAGGCTTCTGCTGACCCACACCTGGGGGAGGTGCTCACCCTGTCTGAGCAGTTCCTGGGCGGCGAGGGCAGCGGGTCCTGGCACTGCTCTGTGGGGCCGTCCAACTTCTGCAGGTCCCCGAACTGGAGAGGGCTCAGCCTGGCGTCTACCCAGGAGAACCCTCAGTGTGGGAGCTCTCAGCTCCCTGAGGTCTCAACCCCTGACCTCAGCCGGCAGTCCCCTCCCGACTCACTCCACTCCCACCACTCTGTCAGCCTCCTACACTCAGCCGCTGGCCCTGGGCAGCACTCACTGTGCGCATAGAACTCGCCGACATCCGGGAGCCCATTGAAGTCTCCGCACAGCCCACAGGTCTGGTTGGTGAACTTTGGGTCCAGCTCCAGCTGGGGGCAAGCAGGGCAGCTCCAGCCTCAGGCCTCTGCCCTGGATCTGCAGCCCCCACCCCAGGGCTGGAGGTTCCCTCGCAGCCCCATGAGGCCCTCACCAGAGCGCTGTCCTCTCCATTCCACAGGAAGGTCAGGACCAGTCGGACGCTGACCTTCACGTAGTCACTGCTCTGCTCCACCAGGAAGCCTGCACGGCTGTAGGGCAAGTCCTCCCTAGGGGAGCCTCCAGTCAGGACCTGGCTGTCTCCACAGCTCTGGGTCCGCTGCCACCCCCCAGGAGGAAGGCTGGGCCTGCTCACTGCTGCCCGTCGACCAGGACGGAGCCATTGGACAGCTCCAGGACCAGCCCCTGGACCTTGAGCACGACACGGGTGATGGCGGGCCTGGAGCCCACGAGGCCGCGGCGCAGCTGCACGTTGAAGTCCTCGTAGGCATCACCACAGTGTGCAGAGAATACGTAGTTGCAGAGGCCGGGGAAGCGGAAGACAGCACCATCAAAGGTCTTGTAGTGGAAGTCGCCCCAGGTGCTGCAGACGCGCCCGGTGTGTGCAGGGTTCAGGGCTGAGGAGAGCAGGGAATGAGCCACTGCCCAGACACCCCTGTCCCATGCCCAGTCCTAACCCTAACCTCCTGGGCTGCCACCTGGAGACCAGGTGCTCCAGAGTCCTGCCTTGCTCCCCCAGCACTTGACTCCCCCAAGACCCTGGCCCGTTCCTGGCCCTCCCATGGGCCCCAGAGCTGCCAGCTTCCAGAGGGGTCCGAAGATTTCACCAGGAGGTTGCCAGCCCTGCCCAGGGTCACCCAGTGCCTACAGGTACCAGCCTCACCCCCAGGCCTAGCAGACTTCCTCCCTGGCTGGCAGTGGCTGCCACCTACTTACGGCTCACACTGTGGAAGATGGAGAGGGGTGGGATGAAGGTCAGATGCCGGGTGGACGAGGACGTGGGATAGGCTGCAGGGCAGAGCTGGGTCACACTGGGATATGGCTGGGGACCCCTTTCTTCAACCCTCCCCTCTGCGATGTCCACCCTGGGGTCACTGAGGCCCAGGATGCAAGATGAGCCTATTCAGACCCTCCTGGGCTCTCCCCATCCCCAACCTGCTCATGCCTGCAAGCTTCCCTGGAGCCCCAGCCCCCTCTGGCACCCAGCATTGTCTCCACCCAGAGGGTCTCAGTGTTATGTGCAACCACCCCGTTTCATCAGGAGCCCGCAGCCCTGCTACAGACCTTCATCCACCCTAGTACCATGTGCGGGGGGCTCTATCTTCCCTGGGCTCAGCTCCACAGGGTTCTGCATCTCTGCAGGGAAAAGGTGGGAGTCGGTGAAGGTCACCTGATTACAGCCACCGCCACGGTGTGTGGCACAAGGCAGGCTCTGACTCCCCTTCCACCGCTTCAGGAGCCTGAAGGGCACCTGACATGGTAACTCGACCTGTCCCCTAGGTCTGTGCATGTGCAGGGTGGCCACCTCATCCCACCAGGGACAGGGCAGAGGCCCAGTCACTCAAGGAAGAAAATGGAATCAGGAAGCAAGCCCAGTCCCAGAATGTGGCTGCCCGGGGGTTCAGCCCCCTCCCTCCGCCCCTCAGAGGACAAAGCCCAGCTTTGTTGGAGGGACACGGTGGGAGGTTTCCAGGAATGACTTAGCAGAAACCCAAGACCAGAACCAGCCCCACATGGGAACCCGGAGGTCGGGCAGGGTGGCACGAGGCGTCAGCACGGGATGGCACCCAGGGTGGTATCCTCTGCCTGCCTGGCCTCAGGGACCAGAAGAGGCAGTGCCAACCCCCACAGCTGAAGGACCGTGTCCCTGAAGCGCCCACTGCTCCTCCAGGGACCACATCCCCAGCTGGAATTCAGGCCTGGCCATGCTGTGCCAGCTGCTCACCCAGCACCACAGGCAGCCCGCTTCCTGTTTGTCTTTCCCACCATGGCCTGCTGACATTTGGAAACCACAGGGCTGCACTCATCCCTCCTCTCCAGGCCCGCTTGACTGGGTTTCCCGAACCCTCCGCCACTGCCCCTGTCCTCCCGACCCAGGCCTGCAGCCTGTCGCCTAGCCCTGAGGTCCCTGAGCAGACTCGGGGTCTCAGCAGGCACAGGCAGCACCGGCCTCCCACCCAGGCGCCTCTACTCAGGACCAGCCCTCCAGTCCCTCATCCGGGTTTCCACTCCTACCACTAGCAGCCCTCAAATCTGAGAGACGCTAAGGCCTCTCTGCGGCCCCTCACTGCCCAACCGGGGCAGATCACCCTCCCCTCCAGGCCTCAAGGGGCCAGGCCAAGTCACACAGCCTGGAATTGGTAAGGAGCTGGTGGATGTGACCAAACCCCGCAAGCCAGCCTCCAGGCTGGGCAGCAGGCAGGGGCTCCGAGGAAGGCGCTCTGGGGTGACACCTCTCTTCACACCTTTCACAAATTGGGCGCCTCAGCCCAGCCCCTTGCCTGTCCAGCTTGAGCTCAGTAGGGAGCAGAGTGTAGGGCGGCCATGACCTAGTGACTGGGCTCCAAGCTGGCCCTGCCCTCCGGCTCATGCTGAGGCTGCCAAGGGTTGCTGGCCCACTAACAGTAAGCATTACGAGGGACAGGGAAGATGTGGCTTTTCCAGAGCAGACTGAGACAGCGGCCCTGCTCTCAAGGCCTGCAGAGCCCCGAGGCCTGAGATGCCCAGCAGAAGACAGGACATCTGGCCAGACTCAGCCCTGGCATCAGGCTATGGCCTGGGTACCCTGCCTGGTTGTCTGCCCTTTCCAACCCCGTCACCTGGAGGTGGGGTCCACCCGTGGGGAAGGCCCTGTAGGCACCAGTGTCAACTGTGACACCGGTCATGGAGAGCTGTCCCCGCCCACTCTGACATCAAGCCTCTCGGGACCCTGAGACACTAGCCCCTAACCCTAACGCACTGCCCACGGCTGTCCCATCCCGACCTCTGCCTGACACCCCATCGAGGCACAGCTGAGAGCCCAGAGCCTGCAGTGTGGGGGACACATGCAGCAGACAGCAGGAGGGCCCATGACCCTCAGCAGAGCCCGGAGGAGTGGCCTGCTGGGAAGATGGCATTGGGAGATGAGCTCCGGCCTTACCTGCTGGCCACACCACAAGTAGGGCCACGAGGGCCCAGACCAGCACCCAGCTCCTGCTCCAGGCGCCCATCCTAGGGGCTGGCGAGGCGGGTGGGCGGGGAGGGAGTGGGGCTCAGTGCCTGCTCTCCAGGGGCCTGGGCTTATGTAGCAGAACACCTTGGCCTTTTGCCCATTCCTGGCCACGCAGGGCAGCGTCCACTCCCTGGGGCAGCCACGTGTGTTTGCTATTGGGGAGGGGCTGTGGCAGAAAGAGGCCCGAGGAGGAAGGATTTTCAGAGGTGTGCTACCAGACGCAGGTGCCCCCCCCATCCTGCACATCCAAGAGTAGGAGGGAGAGGCAGAGCGTTGACTGGCTGAGGCAGAGCTGGCTGCTCAAGGCACAAAGCTCTGGGGTGTCAGCCGGCAAGAGCGGGCCTCCAACGTGGCCCACTCCTCAAAGTCGCTGCTTGGCCTGGAACACAGGACTCGGGGCTCCTGCTCAGCCCCATCTGGAGAGCCTGGGTTGTATGTGGCATGCCTGGCCAGTGTCTGGTCTGTGTGGTTCATGGGGTTCCAGGAGGACTCTCTAAGTCCAGAGACCCCGGTGGACCCAGCCAGAGCCCTTGCAGACTTGAGCTCTCTGGCCTCCTCTCTGCTGCAAGGTTCAGCTTGAGGGGAAACTGAGGTCCAACCCAGCTCTGGCCAGGACAGGCCAGTGGCCTGGCTCAGCATCCTGTTTGGTCTCCACCTCCTCTGAGGGGGAAGGACAGTGGCCACTCCCCAGGGGCCAGGGCCTGCCTGAGCCTCAGCTGGCAGGCACTGTGACACATGCACAGGCCACAGAGCAGTGGTGATGGGACCTGGGCATGCTGCCCGCCCCAAATGCCCCAGCTGGGCAGTCGGGCTTCCAGGGCCATGGGGCAACCTTTCCCAGCAGTGACGGCACCGTGAATGGCCTCCCTGTGGGCGCCATGACTTCTTCCTGTTGGTGCAACTTGAGCCGTCCCCGTGCCCGCTCTTACAGCAAGGCCACCGGCATCAGCGCCCATGAGCCCATGTGCGGGAATGTCCCCAGGATGGACGCCAGGGCGGGGGAGGGCACTGGTCTCAAGGCTTTGCCTGCCCTGGGAAGGCCTTGGGTAGTTTCTAGGTTGCTCTGCTTTAAAAATGAGCACCCCTGCATTCCGCCCTGGGGAGAACGGGTAGGAGCGGCACTGCTGGGGAAGAGGAACCCATCCCAAAGCCTCGTGAACCCCACTCCCACAGGACTGGCACAAGTGTGGAGCACTCAGGGGCCTGAGCATTGTCAGAGGAGTGCGAGATTGGGCAGCCTCCGTGGGAGACAGTCTGGCGGGTCCTCAAAAAGTTAGACATCAGCCAGGTGAAGAGGCATGCTCCTGTAATCTGAACCCTCTGGGATACTGAGGCAGGAAGGTGGCAAGTTCGAGCCCAGCAGTTGTAACTTAGGAAGATTGTCTCAAAATTAAGTAAATAAATAAGTAAATAAGAGCTGGGGATATAGCTTAGTGCAAAGGGCCTGAGTTCGGTCCCCGGTACCACACACACACACACACACCCGAGAGTTAAACAGAGCTGCCAACTCTGTCCTCCTATACCCAGCCGAACTGCAGCAGGGACTCAGTTGTGTGTGTACCTGAGATCCCAACTGCATCATCCAAAGTCGCTAAAACGCAGAGGCCACCTACAAGCCCCTGGGGAACAGGTGGACCCTACAGTGGGTAATATGCAGGTGTCAGGAAGAAGTCCCGACACATGCCACAACACGCTGGCCCCTAAGGACACTGTATGCAGCAAATAGGCCCCATAGCAGGCCCAGAGACGGCAGGGGTGGAGGGGTGCTGGTGTCTGACGGGGCAGAGAGAGGAAGCCCTGCAGGCGGACAGCAGTGCTGGCTGCACACAGTGTGGACAGGCTCAGCACCCCGACTGTGTGCTTAAACACAGCCAAGACAGGAAATGTGCGTCAAGTGCATCTCGTGACACGTTTAGCTGATGCCCCGCTGCACACCCAGCGAGCCCACAGACTGCCCTGGGTCTGCCACCTCTTCGTGTGAGTGGCCGTGCTGACCTCCCGGCCACCGGCTCCTCCCCAGCCCTGGCGTTTCCAGGTTGGAGAATCCCAGGGTGGGTCTCCAGGGCTCCTCCTCACCCCAGCCCACCAGCAACAGTGCCACAGAAGGGGCCTGAAGGACAGTGGGGTTGTCTGGACCTGCACCCCAGCCTGGGCCCTGGTCCGCCACCTGCCCCCACTCCCGTCACCTCCTGCCTGCTCACTGATTCTCACAGACACCTTGGCACCAGGCCCTGGGCCAGGGTGGGCACTGTCCGCTGCCTAGACAGCTGCTCCCCTCCCCGGCCTGGCACCCAGGCAGCCATCCTTCACTACCGCTCACAGGTGGTACCAACAGCCTGCCTTCCCACCCTGCCTGGAAGAGTCCTATGGAGGGACACACAGCACACACAGTAGGCATGCGACACCCTGCCCCAGATCCTGCGCTGTCCTGGGTCAGTCGGACCATTACACCCGCAAGGGTCCACTGTGGAGACTTCCCGGATGCGGCTGCCCGGCCTGTTTGCTCAGCCGTGGGGAGTTTACCTCTTCACAGTTGAAGGACTGGGGACAGGGGCAAGGGAGGAAAGGGACACGGTTGGCTCTCTGGGGAGGGGACTTTGGGCTTCCTGGGACATGGGGTCACGTCGTCACCACCGTACCAGGAACCTGCCCTGCGGCTTAGACCTGGGCGCGTACCTGTCCCTCATTCTGCCTCCAGTTTCAAGGCCAGCAGAACAAAGGGGACTGTGCTGGACCATGTAGGGCCAGGGGTGGACACGGTCCCCATAGACAGAGACCCTCCCCACTAGCAAAACACAGCCCATACTGGGCTCACCCCTCCTGCAGTAGAGAGCCCAGACCCCACCACCCAGGGCCCCAGGGCCCCTCCATGCACCCTGCAGAGATGTCCCCAGGCTCTGGCTGCCTCCGCCACACCAGCCCCCGGCTTGGAGCTGCTGCCCATCAAGGGCTTGGCTGTAGAATGAAGGTCAGCAGCCTCTCCCCACCAGCCCACCCTGCCCTCCTGCAAAGCAGTGCAGATGAGGACACGGGGCCAGGTCCTCTGGGCCCGGACCCCAAGACCTGACATAGGTCTGAGTCCCACCATCAATTCCTTGGGTGCACACCTAGACATGGAGTCACTGGCCCTGGAGAGGTTCAGAAGCTCACTGTGCTTAGCTCCTGAGGGCCTGCTGTGCTGTTTTCTACAGTGAGTGCACAGTCCACACCCCCAGCCATGCACCTAGGGTCCCGTGGCTCTGTGTCCTCACCAGCACCTGCTATCTTCCTCTCTTCCTCCTTCCCTTCCTCCCTCCCTCACTCCTTCTTTCCTGGTCCTTGGGATGGAACCCAGGGACGTTCTGTCACTCAGCTACATTCTCGGCCCTTCTTATTTTGTATTTTAACACAGGGACTCACTAAGTTGCCCAGGCTGGCCTCAAACTTGCTATCCTCCTGCCTCAGCCTCTCAAGTAGCTGGGACAGTGCCTGGCTATTTTCCACTCTTTTGATAATAGCCATCTCACTGGATGTGATAGATGTTTGTTAAGTATCTCTCTGGCGGCTCTGAGGCTGCACACATGAAACTGTCTATTTGCATCTTCTTTGTAAATGTGTCTTGTCAAGTATTAGCTCTTGTGTGCCTTTGATCTATTTGGAGTTCATTTTTTGTAATTGGTGTAAGGTAGGAATCTGGCTTTGTTCTTCTGCACATGGACAGTCAGTTTTCCCAGCACCACTGGCACAGATGTAAAGACCACTGGACTGTACAGGAGCCCTTCTAGCAGGACCCCCTTTCCAGGATGATCTCATGCAGGCCCCACACTGTGTTGGTTCCCACTTAGCTTTGTGCTGAGTCTTAAAATCAGATAGTGTGAGTCCTCCAACTTTGTTCTTCTTTCTTAAGAATGTTTTGGCTATTCAGGGTCTGTCGAAATTCCATATGAATTTTAGGATGGATTTCTCTATTTCTACAAAAAAAGCCATTGGAATTTTGGTAGGAGTTGTGTGGAATCTGTAGATCCTTTGGGGTAGTATTTTAATCTGACCAATATCAAGTCTTCGATCCAAAAACACAGGCTATTTTTCAACTGACAGGCTGTTTTTCAACTTTAGTTCTTTAAATGTTTTTCAGCAATGTTTTACAGTTTACAGTGTACAGATTTTTTGCCTCCTTGGTTAAATTTATTCCTAAATATACTATGTCAGTGAAATCGTTTTCTTAATTCCCCTTTCTGATTATTCCTTGCTAGGGTACAGCAACTTGCTGAATGCTTTTATCAGCTCGAATGTGCTTTGGTGGGATTTTTAAAGTGTTCTATACATAAGTTTACATCATCTTCCTCCTTCTCAACGTAGGAAACTTTATTTCTTCTTACTTCTCTGGTTGGAACACCAAACACTATGTTGAACAGAAGTGGTGAGTACCAATCCAGGTGTGGCAGTGCATACCTGTCACTCCAGCACTCAGGAGGCTGAGGCAGGAGGATCATGTGCTCAAGCCCAGCCTGGACAACTTAGTGACTTGTGAGACTGGTCTCAAAAAAAGGATTTTTTTTAAACAAGGCTGGGATTTGGCTCAGTGCAAAGTCCCTGAGTTCAATGCCCAATACCAAGATGAAACAAAATGGTGAATGTAAGTGTCATTGCTTTGTTCTTGGTCTTGGATGAAACACTTCAGGCTTTCCCTACTGAATATGAGACGAACTACAAGCTTCTCATCAATGGCCTTCCTTATGTGAGGTACTTTCCTCCTATTTCTAGTTTGGTGGGTGGTTGTTTTTTAATCATGAAAGAATGTGGAATTTTTGCCAGTTCTTTTTCTGCGTCCATTGAAGTGATAATGGATTTCTCCCCTCCATTCTATTAATTCAGTGTAGTTCTTTAATTGATTTTCCTATTTCAACTATCCCTGCATCCCAGGAATGAAAACCACTTGCTCATGGTGTATAGTCCTCTTTAAATGCTACTGACTTCAGTTTGTTAGTATTTGTTAGAGGTTCTTGCATCAATATAAAAGGGGGATATTGGGCTTAGTTTTGTTTTCACTGTAGAGTAAGTCTCGGACTTACATACAAGTTCTGTTCTGGGAAAACATTCGTAAATTGGATTTATTTGTAATCCGACAGAGTAAGTCATGCATTGTTTTTGTTTGTTTGTTTTGCTTTGTTTTGTTTTTTGGTGTTGTGAGATAGGGTCTCACTCTGCAATCCAGGCTGGCCTAGAACTCACTGTGTGGCTCAGACTGGCCTCGAACTCCCAGCCATCCTCCAGTCTCAGCCTCCTGAGTGCTGGGATTACAGGTGTGAGCCACCACGCCAGGCCAAAGTGAGTCTTACACAGTATACCTGTGAACGTTTGCAACTCGAATGTTGGTATAGTGTCTTTGTCTGGCTTAGGGATCAAGGTAAACTGGGCTTTGAGAATGAGTTAAGAAGTGTTCCCTCATAGTCAATATTTTGGAAGAGCTTGTGTTTTTGTGCTAATTCTTTAAGCATTTAGCAGCATTCCTGAGACAGATACAAGGTTCTGAGGATTTTGTTTTTGGGAAAGGTTTTGGCTCTGACTTAATCCCCTTAGCAGTAATATATCTATTCACTTTGTCCATTTCTTCACGGGCCAATTGTCCTTCTACAAATTTGTTATTTCTTCTAAGTTATTAAATGTGTTGACATACAGTTCTCCATAATAATCTCTTATAATCATTTTTATTTCTGTAAAGTTAGTGGTAATGTCTGGTTTATTTCTAATTTCAGCGATTTGAATCTTCTCTATTTTTCTTAGCCAGTCTAGCCCAAGGTTTGTCAATTTCGTTGACCTTTTCAAAGAACCCACTTCTCTTTCTGTCAGTTTCCCCATTCACTCTTGTTCTGTGTTTTATGATCACTGCTCTGACCTTTATTATCCCCTCCATTTTTCAAGCTTTAGGTTTACTTCTGTCTTCATTTTCTAGTTCCTTAAGATGCGTAGCCTGGTGAGTGATTTGAGATCTTTTTTTCTTTTCCGATGTAGGCATTTGCGGGTATAAATTTCCTTCTTATTCCCCCTTTTGTGAAATGTCACATGATTCAGTGTGTTGTGTTCTGCATTCATTCAGCTTTAAACGTGGTTTAGCTTCCCTTGTTTGGCCTGCAGGGTGCTAGGAGTGTGATATTTAACTTCCACAGATTTGTGAATGTTACCTTTCCTCCTATTATTGATTTGTAGTTCCATTCCTTTTTGGTTAGAAAATACTTTGTATGATTTCAGTCTTTTTAACGATTTGGTTGTAGGTTTTTTGTTTATTTTTGGTTTTGTTTTTGTTTTTTGCAGGGGTTCCTGGGGATCAAACTCAGGGTCTCAAGCGCTCTACCACTTGAGCTAAATCTCTGCCCAGATTTGGTTGTTTAAATTTTCTTACATTTAAAAATATATATTAGCCATGTTTGCAGTATATAATGATCACATTCATCATGGGGAGTTGGTACGTGTACCATGACACGTCTTAATTCTTTTTACCCTTTCCCTGCCTCCATCTCTTGGTCTTCTTCCAATTTGAATTTTAGTCTTTTAAAATTTTTTGAGATTCTTCTCTGGATCCTAATATATAGTCCATCCTGGAGAATGTGCCATGTGCGCTCGAGGAGCCTGTATGTTGTGTTATTAGGTAAAGTGTCCTGCGTGTGTGTATTAGGTCAAATTAGCACATGGTCCAGTTGTTCGAGTCCTTTGTGTCTTTACTGATCTTCTGCCTCATTGTTACGTTATTGAAAGTTAATGTTAAATCTCAGGTAACTATAAAACTGTCCATCTTACCCTTCGCTCTGTCAGTGCTGGCTTCATGCATTTCAGAGCTCTGTTGTTTGGTGCAGATCCATTTATAGTTGCTATGTCTTCTTGTTGAACTGACACTTCTGTCAATGCCTGTTGTCTTTCCTTGTCTCTGGTAAACTTCCTTTGTGTGAATTGTTTTGTCTCATAGTGTGATCGTCAAACTCTCTTTTGATTAGGATTAGCATGGACTATCTTCTCCCATCCTTTCACTTGCAACCTATTTTCGTCTTTAGTTCTAAGTGGAGCCTCTTGTAGACAGCATTTTGTTAGCCTGAGCAAGGGTCTCAACTAATTCTTCGGTCGCTGCCTTTTCAGTGGAGTTTAAACCCATGTACCTGTAAAGTGACTACTGACAAGATCGGACTCATCACTGCCATTTTGCCATTTTCTTCTAGTTGTTCTGTTCCTCCCTCCAGCCATCACAGGCGTCTGTGTTTAATTGAATTTTTGAAGTGACAAATTTGATTCCTTTCTCATTTCCTTTCATTTCCTTTTGTATATATTCTAGAGAAGTCTTTTTTGTGCTTGCCATTGGAATTACATACAACAGTCTGAAGTTAGTTATAAGATCTAATTTAATTGATACCGATTAAGCTGCAATTGCACATAAAAAAAACTTTTTTTCTCATTGAACTTTGTTTCAATGGGTCTCAAAATTCTGTGACAGATTTTTGGTCAAGTTTTTTCCATTAAAATTTGACTTTAAAAACTAATAACTTAGGGTTGGAGATTTAGCTCAGTGGTAGAGCACTTGCCTAGCTAGTGCAAGGCCCTGAGTTTGATCCCCAGCACCAAAAACAAACAAACAAACAAAAAACCTAATAATTTAAAACTTCCACACAAACACACACAAAAACCAAATGGTCCACAAAACATTCTCCTTTCCTTCTGAAGTACAAGGCATTCTAATCTTTAACCAGTCTTTCACTATTAAATGGCCACCTGGGAGAAAGATCTGAGACTGGCCTTCGCCACTGAGGAAGACTGGGTGGCAGGTGGTCGGGATAATATCCTTTCAGCCTTCTGAGCTTTCTGGGCAGAGCTGGTGACCTGGCCAGCCCCAGCGGCCTCCTTGTCCAGTTCTTTGATGTTGCCCACAGCGACCATCTGTCTCATACCATGAACAGCAAAGCAACCCAGGGAGGGGAGTCAGAGAGGCTTTTGACACACACAGCTTGCCTGGAGCCATGTCCACAATGGCAGCATCACCAGATTTCAAGAATTTGGGGTTATCTTCAGCTTCTTATCAGACTGGCGATCAGTCTCTTCTCTCAGCTCAGCAAACTTGCAAGCAATGTGAGCTGTGTGACAATCCAGCACAGGGGCAGAGCCAGCACTGATCTGGCCTGGGTGGTTCAGGATAATCACCTGAGCATGCAGCCGGTTGCTTCCATCGGTGTGTCATTTCTGCTGTCACCAGCAATGTTGCCAGGACGAACATCTGACAGACACGTTCTTGACGTTGAAGTCACGTTATCCCCAGGATGAGCTTCACTCAAAGCTTCACGGTGCATTTCAACTGACTTTACTTCAGTTGTGACATTGACTGGAGTGAAGGTGACCACCATGCCAGGTTTGAGAACACCAGTCTCCACGTGGCCTACAGGGATGGTACCAGTACCACCAATTTTGTAGACGTCCTAGAGGGGCAGGCGCAGAGGGTTGTCAGGTGGGTGAGTAGTAAGATGCAATCCAAAGCTTCAAGCAGGGTGGTTCCACTGGCATTGCCATCTTTGCAAGTGAACTTCTATCCCTTGAACCGAGGCATGTTAGCACTTGGCTCCAGCACATTGTCACTATTCCAACCATAAGCTGGCACAGAAGCTACTGTGTCAGGGTATGTGGTGAAAACTTTCTTAGTTATTCTTTGTATCTCTTCTGGCTGTAGGGTGGCTCAGTGGAACCCATTTTGTTAGCATCGACAATTAGTTATTTCACACCCAGCGTGTAAGCCAGAAAGGCATGCTCACAGGTCTGCTCATTCCTGGAGACATCAGCTTCGAATTCGCCAACACCAGCTGCAACAATCAGGACAACACAGTCGTCCTGAGATGTGCCCCCATCATGTTTTTTATAAAGTCTCTGTGTCCTGAGGTATCAGCGATAGTCACATAATATTCGCTAGTCTCAAATTTCCATTGGGAGATGTCGATGTTGATTCCACGTTCACACTCAGCTTTCAGTTTATCCAAGACCCAGCATGCTTGAAGGAACCTTCCCCATCTTAGTGGCCTCCTTCTCAAAATTTTCAATGGTTCTTTTGTTGATGCCACCACATTTGTAGATCAGATGGCCAGTCATGGTGGACCTGCCCAAATCCACGTGTCTGATGACAATTACATTGATGTGTCTTTTCCTTTCCCATGGTGGCTTTGATTTAGTGGTGATTTTCACAGTACCTGTGCTCTCGAGGCAAACCTGTTGCAAAAAATGAAAACAACTTTTTTATACTTGTTCATCGCTCTTTACATTGCTGATGTCACAAATAATAAAAGTGAAGTTACAACCAAAATGACAAGAGTACCGGCTTTTATATTTGCCCATGTACAGTGGTGCCTCAGTTCACAAACTCAATTCTATTCACGCTCCTGGTTGCAAATCTAACTGGATCAGAACCAAATCAAATTTCCCCATAAGGTCAACACTGAAGCTAACCACTGAATTTGATTCAGTTTTTGTCCCACTTCGTCTGTGACCAGAATTGTGGAAAGAATTAAATTCATGAACCAAGGTGTCACCATTGTTCATTTCCCTGGAGATTTAATCCTTAACACAGCTCTGAGTTCCTTCATTTCAACCTGAAGGACATCTTTAGCATTTCTTCCAAGGCAAGCCCTTGGGATTTTGTATGTCTGAGAATGTCTTAATTTATGCTCAATTTTTGAAGGACAGTTTTTACCTCATGTAGAAATCTTGGTTGACAGTTTTTTCTCTCGAGACTCTCCACACATTCCCCACTGCCTTTTTGGCCTTGCATTTCTGATAGTAAATCCATTGCTGATCTTGGTGAGGAGCCCCTGAACGTGACAAGTCACTTTTCTCTTGCTTTCACATTGTTTGTTTTTATCTTTCAACAGTCTGACCATGTGAGAACTAGGCTTTGTCTTTTCTGTCAAAGCAAACAACTCCATTTTTGGGTTTGAATGACCTGGACACTACTCACTATCTACCCACATCCCCTCGTTAATATCCTGAGCTCCAAGAAATAGTGACTATGTACCTTTTCCCAGAACACAGCCAGTTTCCGAGTTAAAGAACCAAGGACTTTGCATTCCAAACCAGACACCCCCTCCGTCCTACTCTGCAACACCATCCACGCCCTTCAGGTGGTCAACCATGACAGATGGTAAGCCTTTGAACTCAGCCAATGAATTTAAAGGTTGGCTGCTTCTCCTGCATTAGGAATAAAAGGGGCAACCCTCCTTTATGCTACGCACCTGCTACTTCATACTTGCACCCTCCTGTGGGAGTAAAATGCTTTGTCAAGATTTCTTGATGTCTAAGTACTTTATTATCCACACCAGCAATTTGCATCTGAGGGTTTATTTCCACCAGTTATAATGGTCTCATTGTAGATCTCTTTGAATTTTTCCTACATGGAGTTCAGTGACCTTCTTGGATTTGTAGATTCATATCTTTCATCTAATTTAGGATGTTTATGCCAGTATTTCTTTGAGTAGTTTCTCTTCCCCTTCTCTTCTCTGGCACTTTCACTGTGCATGTGAGGACTCTCCTACAGTGTTCTGTGCCTCCTCTGGGATCTATTCTTCTCCAGTCCTTTTTCTTTCTCTTCATCAAAGCAGATAACTTCAGTCATCTTACCTCATGCTCGCCAAGTCTTCCACCTGCCTGCGCATGTCCAACTCTGAACCCCTTCAGCACTTTTTCTTTTCAGGTGTACTTCTCAGCTCTAGAATTTCCATTTGGTTCTTTTTTCTGTTTCACACCTCTTGCTTTGCACGTGTGCTGTTTTACTGATCTCCTCTGGCTCTTCGCTGCTGTGCACCTTTGTATTTATGGTAGTAGTTTTCGATCTTTGTCTAGCAGGACTGAGGTTGGGATTTGTTCAAGGATGATTTTCACTGGTTTATGGTATTCCTCTGAGTGGGCTGTGTTGTTTTGCTTCTTTATAAGCCTTGTCCTTTTTTGTCGAAAATCTGGATTTAGCTATTACAATGTGGTAAGCTGGAAATTGGATTCTGTCCCTTCTTCAGCATTTCCTGCTCTTTTCCATTTCTTTCTTTTTTTTATTGATGAGGACTGTACTGATCACTTATTTACTTATTTATCTATCTGTAGATAGGGTCTTGTTAAATTGCCCTGGCTGGCCTTGGGCTCATGGTCCTCTGTCTTAGCATCCCAAGTGCTAAGATTGTAGGCATGTGCCACCGTGCCTGGCTGAGATCCATTGTTTTGAGATGTTTTCAAACTTATTTTGCAGAGACTGTTCCTTCTCCTGTGTGGCCACTGAAGACTGTCCTTTCAGCTTGCATTCCACTCATGTTCTGACAGGTTTCCTCGAATGCAAGACATCTCCCCAGATTTTGACACCTTGACACTGAGATCGGCTCATCTAAACCCAGGGATCAGCCAGAGGTGTGATCTCACCTGGGTGTGACTGCAGCTTTCTACAGTCACCCATATACAAGGGGGATGCTCATGGATGTCCCAATTCCTCAACCCTTACCCCAGCTGTCCAGTGGATGGAGTCTAGTGGATTTCTCCACCTGGAACCTCCTGTCCCAGGTGGGTCTGTAGAGGATGAAGAGAATCTGTAGAGAATCCTGTGGGTCTGTAGAGAATGAAGCTATTCCAAGCAGTGCACCTCCTTTTCCTGCCTGAGTTCCGAGTTCAGCAAGACAGGTGGTGCCTTGTGTGGATGCTCCAGGTGCTCACCACTCAGCAAAGCCAGCCTTTCCCGGCCCTTCTGCCCTGTTGGTGTTGGGTGGGTTGAAATGCCCTCTAACCTTCCTCTCTTTGAAAAATGATTTTTTCTTTCTGAGTATTTGGTCGGTTGCTACAAAACTGACTATCTTCCAGAGCCCTGACAAAGTTGATCAGAAGCTTTGCCCTGTTGTGTTTTGTTGATATTTCTGTGGAGAAGGGGTGCTCAGAGGTCCCTGACCCATGTTTTGCTGGCTTATTTTCATATTTTAAAAGGTCCATTGTAAAAATAGAAATCCATGAATCTATACTGAGATAATTGAAAAAGCAATAAATAAATAAACGGGAGAGAAAAGAAAGCCCTTCCGACACCAGAACAAGGAAATCCAGTGAGCATTCCCAGCAGTCACGGTGGGCAGGCTGAGGGTGTGGGAGCTCTGTGGCCCCCGGCACCTGCAGAAGACCCTTGCTGATTTCACAATGAGTGGCTCCTGCCCAGTGGACAAGCCCCGAGCCAAGCCATGAAGGTATGCATCCAGCATCGCATGCTTCTAGACACCACATGCTGAAAGACCCGGCTACGTGGCCTTCTCCAGAAGTGTGTGCCCAGCATAACCACCCACTCTCCTCACGGGATCGAGGTCACAGAGGAGTCCGGTAGAAGGAGACAGAAGAGAGCCCTGGGTCAGCCTGGGTAGGACATCAGCAGCTGCCACCAGTGCGGCAGTGTGGCAGGGGCCACCAGGTCTGCCTGCAGTGTCATGGCAATATGTGCTCCTGTGAGTACGATGCCAGGACACACACCCATATCTAGGAGTGAAGGGGCATGCTTGTGAAATGCCAGTGGTTTGGAACACACGTGGGTGCAGACAGAGAGAAAGTGTGAATAATGATGCGCACGAAGCAGAATGCGCAAGGGTGAACCAGGTAGAGGGCACACGGGGCTCTTTTCTCTATTTCTGCAATTTATCTATCAATTCAGAATTATGTCAAGACAAAGGTCCTCGGAAAGCTCAGTGCTGGTCGTGATTTGAAGAGCTGACCGACGGAAGGTCAGAGAAGGGCTGCTGCAGCGGCCTCGCCAGGACCTGGATATGGGGGCAAGTGCGAGAGAGACTGAGGGAGGGAGGGTGCTGTCTCTGGGCAGCAGAAGCTCAGGACCACGATGAAGCTGGCCCCGGGGCAGGCGCACAGTGTCCCAGCTGCCTCCGGGTGCTTGGCGCTCCTCCCCTCTCCTCCCTGCCCCACACCCCAGATGAGACCAGGGCCTGGTGGCACTCCGCGGGACCCAAGGCAGGTGTGCACAGAGGCCACCACGTTTGCTCAGGATTAGACGGCACTCGGGAGAGCAAACAGTGAGGGTGCAGTGTCCCCAAACAGAGATGCCAAGTGTCAGCGGGCAAACAGGCCCTCCCTTCCCTCCAGGAACCCCAGTGTTGACTTAGTGCCACCGGACTTGCAGAGGGGCCTCAGGCGGCAGAGGCCACCTGTCTGGATGGCCAGAGCTGACAGAGGCACCTATTACCAGGGCTGCCAGGCATCCACGCCCAGGCCTTGCTGGCCCCATCCCTGCCAAGCTTGCCCCCTCTGGCCTCAGGGCCCAGGAGGACCCAGCCCGGCCAGGGGACACACCCTAGTCCTCTTCAGGCCCAGGAAGGGAGTCACAACCTGCGCCATAGGGCCCATCCCTCGCGGGGACACAGGCCCAGGGAGAGTACCCACCCCACCTTTGTGCCCAGTGTTGTCCTGCCCCTGCCAGTTACCCCACAGTGCCAAGCCTGGGAAGGAGGGTGGAGTGAGTGGAAGACCTGGCCAGACAGCCCTGCATTCAGAGGCTTTCCAACCCCACTGCAGGGACTCCCACCCTGCCTGGGCCAAGGCTGCTCTCGAAGCAGGAAGATTAACCTCTGAAGATTGTTCAGTGGACTGGCAAGGTGCGGGAGCTGCCAGCAGTGGGCTTATCCAAGGAGGGGCCAGCAGGAAACGCAGCCGTTCACCCAGGAGCCCTGAAGGGCAGAGGCTAAGGCTGTTGGGGTACAGCAAGGAGCGCCCCCCCAAGAGCTCGGCTTGGAGTGTGTGAGGAGTCGGGGTCTTGGAGTATGGTGGCAGGCAATGCTCTTGCCGGGCACGTTGCAGCCACCCAGGGTCTGTGGATCCCATGGGCAGCGGTGGGGAGGAGCTGCCCTGCAGAGCCCTGACATCCACCCACCCTTCCTGGGTCCCCAGGGCTGATCCCCAAGGCCTCATGTGGACAGGGACTCAGAGAGGGACTGGCCCTGTGTAGAGACCTACGGACAGCGAACAGGGCTCAGCCACTGCTCACAGGTGCCACCTCGGCACATCATCGCAAGACCCTGGCTGTGTGCATTGGAGGAGGGAGGGCTCGTATCTGGCTGCATCAGTGTGACCTGGGCAAGCAGGGCTGCTGAGCCCTGGGGGCCAGAGGACAGCACATAGCCCGCAGTCTGAGCCCAAGGTGGCACAGAGGACTTGGGGACTCAGGTGCAGGGGTGAGGGCTTGGCAGGGAAAGCTCTCATCAGGGAGCAGCTCAGCCAGGGCAGGAGGTGAGTGGGACTGTGCACAGCAGTCACCAGCAGGTAAACTGAGTCACCCATGAAAACGGAAGGTGAATGTGGAGAATGAAAGAAGTGTTTCTGTCCTGGGGTACACAGCCCCACGGCCATCTCCCTGCACTGTCCTCTGGACCCCCAATCCAGGTGCCCGTGAACGGCTACCACAGGCCACACCACAGTGGTAGCTGGGACCCTTAGTCCTCCCAGGGCTCAATGTCACACTGTGCTCTGGAAAGAGCCCCTGCCCAGGGCCTCTTTTGTGGGCACCTCATGCGTCATCTCAGGGTCTCTGCCCTGTCCCCTGTCCCTTTGAGTTTGTCCCTAAGGGGCCCTCCCTCTCTTGGGCTGGAGAAGCAGACTCCCACATCCTTCCTGGGGAGGCTGCCCCAGCTTCCCCCCTCCCCTCCAATCCCTAGACAGGTCCTCAGCTCTGCTTCCCCAGGATGACCCCAGAGCTCTAGTTCCTGGCTCAGGTCTCCAGCCAAGCAGCCCCTGTGGGTCAGGGCTTGGATGGGGTTTGTGAGCTCCACCCTCGGGTGCAGAGTGAGAGGCCTGGAGCAGGCGGGCTCCCCAGGGCCCTGCCCACACCCCTTTGATCTCACTCGGGGAGCCCTGGTCCCTTCCTTGACAGGGGCTATGGCCAGTAGGGCCCCCCAACACCAAGGAAGGCAGAATTTGAGTCCATGGTTCCCCAGGCCGGCCCCTCCTGCTGCCTCCATGACAGGTGACAGGTCGTTCCACCCCCCTGAACCCTGAGGGTGGGGGCCGTGGCCAGCTCTGTGCTCTCTCCAGAGTATGTGGCTTGCGCAATATGCTGGGTTGTATGCAGCCAGGGTGAGGGCCAGGGTGAGAGGGTGGCCGCTCCCACCTGGAGACATGTGGTAGGGTTACTTCCTGCCATCCTGTGTTCCAGGCAGGTAGGGATGTGGTGGCGGGAGCAAGTGCCCGGGGGGTGGAGGATTAGTCACCAGGGAGTCCACCCTGAAGGAAGAGGTGGCTCACAGGACACCTGATCCGCTCCAGGGGCAGCACCGATCAGGGCCTTGGCAAGCTGAGGACAGTGGGGCTAGCCAGGTGTGCTGAGCAGAACCTCAGGGTTGGCCACCTTGGGGAAAAGGGTCATGGCTGGGAGCCAATGGCTAGTCAGCAGGGGTGGCTCAGGGACAGGGGACCCAGTGGAGCCCAGTCACCTGGTCAGACCCCATATCCAGGACCTGGCAGGCTGCCCCCGATGAGAGCAGGATCCTGAGGCATGGAGTCAGGGCCTCGTGTGGCCCAGGTGTCTGGAAGCTGGTCACGGCTGTGCCTTTGGCCTCCCAGGGCTGCCAACAGGCACTCAGCACCCTGGAAGATCATCACAGAACCCCAAGCTGTGTGCCTTGGAGGAGGGAGGGCTCCTGTTTAGCTGTGTCGGCCATGACCTCGGCATTGGGGGTACTGAGCCCTGGGGGACAAGAGGACAGGACACAGCTCATGGCCTAGGGTTGCAGTGTGGGGCAGACCAGGCAGGACCCACTGTGCCCCATCTCGTGGCATCCACAGGGAGCAGAGATGCCCAGGGCTGGCTTGGGGAGATGGCCACACAGAGCAGTGGACACTAGCCCAATGTCCACCCCTTCCTGGGCCTTGGTTTCCCCTGAATCAGAAACTGGATGTGAGGACATGACCCCATCCCTCTGCCTGTGTCCTCAGTGGCCTGTCCCGTCCCGTCTACCTGCCACCCTCACTTCCCACACGTGGCCAGGCCCAACTGATAGCTGTCTTCAGGATGCATGCCCCCTCAAGCCCACCTTTCAGTGTTGTACAGGGCATGGCCCAGCCTGTCCTTTGCCCCAACCATCTGGCCTAGTCTGGTCACCTCCTTGTCTCTGTGCCCTCTCCTGGACCATGGCCCCCCCGGCTCTGCTGTGTGGCCAGGCTGAACCATGACCAGGTATCTCAGGCAGCTGAGGCTCCAGGAAGACAGGGCCAGGCACCAGGGGTGTAGGGCAGGGCGGCTACAAGAGCAGCAGCAGGAGCGGCCTGGTCCAAGGCCCTGCCACCCTGCTGGGCCTGTGCATCCCTGGGTGTGGAAGTAACAGCCCAATGCTCACGCATCACACATCCCTACTCAGCTGCATGAGGAGCCCAGAGCTTTCTGCAGGCGTGGAGCCCTGTGGGGTGAGTAGACAGGAAAGCAGGAGAGAGGGGAGATGGTGGGCAGGAGAGGTAATGAGCTAGTATGCTCGGTGCCAGGAGGGGCCACCCACTCCCTCACTCAGTCACACGGTCACTCACTCACTCGTTCATTCATTTACTTCAGTCACTCACTCATTCTCTCAGTCATGCATTCATTCATCACTTACTCAGTCTCATGTGCTCATTCACTCACTCACTCATTCACACTCTCACTTTCTCACTGTACTCTGACCCAGTACCTCCTTCACTCCGGCAGCTGCCAGCTTCTCAGTGACCTCTGTGTGGCCGTGCCCTGTGCTATGGACCGAGGTCCTGCCTGGCCCCACTCAGCCCACAGCCCCACCCCCCAACCATGGAGGCAGCGGGGCTCCCAGGTGGCCTTTCCTGGCTGCCTGTCCCCAGTGGGCCACATGAGCTTGAGCCCCGGGGCCTGTCCTGACCCATGCAGATGGACGCGCAGGTTCAAGCACAGAGTCCACAAGGTGCAATGCTACGAGCATGTTTATGAAAAGACTGTCCGTGTCCCGAGGAGGGGCTTAGCACAGGCCAAGCCTGTTGAGGCATGGCCACGCCTGTCACCTGAGGCCCTGGCAAGTTGCTGGAGTCCTGAGCCGGCTGAGGGGCTGTGCCGAGCTCCCAAGCTCCCCAGCTCCCCAGCTCCTGAGCTGGTGCTGACACTGCGTCCACCCCTCTCAGGGAGGCCACGGCCAGGAGACGTGGGAGGGCAGTGAGGCTAGGCCTCGGGAGCAAGGATCAGAGGACGTGAGGATGTCTCCAGGTTGCCGCCGGGTCACTGTGGAGGCCTGGGCCCCTGCTCTCGGCTCTCCCCGGATTCTGCGTCCCATGACATGGGTGCTTGGCACTGCAGGCCCTGGCAGCCACACTCCTCCACCTGAGTGTAGCCAAAGGCCCAGCTGGAGCCATCCTCACAGCGTAGCATCACTGTCTTGCGCGAGGTCCGCAGCTCCTGGCAGCAGTGGCACCTGTGCTCCACGGCGTCGGCCTCCAGAGAGTACCTGCAGGCACAGCTCTCAGACCCTGCTGCCACACAGCTGCCCCAGGGTGCGCAGCTGCCGGGTCCCACCACTGTGACACCCTACAGAGCCACAGCGATCGTTACCGAGGGGGAAATGGGGTATTGTTCTCAGTCCACACAGACTGGGTCCCAGAGCGGCCATGCGGTACCCTCTGCCACCCTTCACACACCCATCTCCTCCGCAGGCCTAATCGCACCCCACTGCCAGCACACAGGGACTGCCAGGGGCAGGGAGGGGGCCGTACTTGGAGGTGCTGTCCCCACAGATGCCCTCACAGTAGGCAAGGCGCACGGGCGTGGCAGAGCTGCAGTTCTGGTGCCGAACGACCTGCTCACGGTGGCGCAGAGTGCAGGGCCCTGGGTGAAGGTGGGTGTGGGTTTCCTGGATCACAGGGGCAGTGTTACCCGCCCACACACACCTCTGCAATCCCATCACTTACATTCTTGGGGCTGTATCGTTGGCATTGGTGGACAGAAGAGACAGCAGCCGTCCTGGCTCAGCTGGGCCTCGGCCTGTGCCAAAAATGGGCTGGTCAGTGCTAGGGAGGCCACCCCACAAGGGGGAGGGTGGTCCCCATGGGACAGTGACAGGGTGGATGGGCCCAGGAGGGGACAGAGCAAGTGGTTCCACAGGAGGGGATGGGGCGAACAGTCCCATGGGAAGGTGACAGAGTGGATGGTCCTACAGCAGGGTGACAGGGTAGAGCCCCAGCACAGTGGCTCACCCTAGGACAGCTGAGAGGGGGGCACTCCCTCTTCACCGTCACCACCTCCAGTCGGTCTTCATACCGCTCACACGTGTGATACACACAGGGGCTCCCCGGGTTGGACCAGGACTCACCAGGCTGGAAAGAGGCCAGACTACAGGGTGAGACTTCCTGACATCTGCTGCACCTGTCTGTCCCCAGCCTGCCCACCCAGGGTCGCCGAATGGCTTCCATCCCCACAGCAGGGGGTGGCCTTTCGGAGCTCCAGGAGGGTGGCCCTGGCCCCAGCCTGCCTGGAGCCCCAACCACGTTTCCCAGGACCCCTGCCCTCCTGGAGTCTGCCCTGGCACAGTGGCGGCTACTCACTTTGAGGAGGCGGGCCGGGTGACCAGTGATGTTCATGATAACGACACAGAACTTTTGCACGCACTCACCACAACACTGTCCCTTCCGGGGCTGGTACTCGAAGCCCTGCGTGGAGTGGGGGGATGCTTGGCTTGGCCTGGCCTGAGCTCAGATGGGCACCAGGGAATCAGGGTGGGTGGAGTTGGCACTCACCACTGGGCAGTGGGTGTTACAGATCTGAGTCTCACAGCTGACCATGAAGCCGTCTGAGTCAGGGCCACTGGGCACATCACAGCGGCAGGTCTCACACAGGCTGGAGGAAACCACGGCGCCAGGCTGGGGTGGGCAGGGCCAGGCCTTAGTGAGCTGAGCTGGGCTGGGGGTCCCTCCCCCACCAGCCAGGTATCCCAGCTGCCCACCAGGTCAGCCACACCCCAGGGTGGCCCTTGGTGTCCCCTCATGGTGCAGAGCCTACAGGGTGCTCAAGGATGGGTGGATCGCTCTTAGAGCCCAGCTGAAATGAACAAGGCCAGGGCTGCCATGGATGGCAGTCACTGGGACCCCAGCTGGGCCAAGCACCCTGGGGACAGGGGACCTTGGGTCTGGCCACACCAAGCTGTGCCGTGTCCACCGTGAAACTCTGGGAAGAGTTAGCACCAGGGGCTCAGAGGTCGGGGCCTCCTGACCCAGGGCCCACAGGGCCCACTCACCTGATAGAGAGTCCCATTGACGCTGCATTTCGTCCAGTCTGGGGAAGACACAAGGCTGCACCTGTCCTGCACCACCCGCCCAGCCCCCTGGACATAGGCAAGTCCCACTCACTTGTCCCACCCTCCACAGGAGCTCGGCAGCCTCATCCAGGCTGAGGATCGGGCTCAGGGTGGAAGCAGTACGGGACAGCAGCCAGCATGGCTGGCCGGGATGGAACACTCACTACAGTTCTGGGTCGAGCAGCAGGCTCCCTCCTCGTGGGTCAGGATCGGGTGGGAGCCCTCAGGGCAGGGCAGGGGCTTGGGGCAGTAGCTGGAGTTACAGACTGTGAGGGAGGAGACACCATCAGGGTCCAGGCCACTCCACACGCACTATCCCTGGGGTCTCCGAGAGAAAGACACATTAGCCATCCCCCAACACAAAGGGCCCAGCCTCACCGCAGCTGTACTGGGGACAGCACTGGCCCGCTTTGGGGATAGTGGGCACTGACACGAAGCCAGGTGTGTGGCAAGCAGGTTGTGGCGGGCAAGCCTTCTGGTGGCAGGTCATGGACTTGGTCACCGGGTCACAGACACATTCCTGGCAATCCTCGCTGATGACCTGGCCCGGCTGTGGGGAGGACCTGTGAGCCTGCAGGGCTGGCTGTGTGGACTGGGCAGCTGAAGCCGGGCCAGCACACAGAAGGGCAAGGCACAGGGTGCAGGGTCCAGTCAGGCAGGCTCAGCAGCGCAGACGGTTCCAGGGTGGAAGGGACCCCAGGGATGGCAGGGGCTCGGCACCCACAAGAGGCAACTCCAGCATCATCCAAAGGCAGGCAGGGAAAACCACTGGGCACCGTCCCTGCCAGCCCTTCCTGGGGCCCTTCCGGGATCAAAGTCTCTACCCCAGCCCCATGCCCACCTTTCCAGGGACCTGGTCTGCACCAGCCCAAGAACAGCTGCCACCTACACTCACCTGAATCGGCTCCCCATGGAGTCCAGGGCAGCCTGCGGGAAGAGCCAAGGTCACAGGTCATGGGGCAAGGTCAGGGATAGAGCAGGAGCCCGCCCACTCAGCTGAGCCTGGGCCCAGGACATACTGGGGCAGTCTTCTGGCACACAGACGAGGGCATTAGTGCTGAACAGCTTCAAGCTATCCGGGCAGAAGCAGCCTTCTGTGATACGGCCAGCCTTGGGGAGGGCCCTGCAGGGAGGGAAAAAAGACTGGCTGTGTGCCCTGTCCCCATGGGGTGGGGCCATGGGTGGTCGGGGACTCCATGGCAGTCGGATACATACGGGGAGCTGGCGTTGTCACCCCTGTAGCAGTAGGGCGGGTCAGACGGGCCGCAGGGCTGGTACACTTTGTCCGAAGGGCAGGGGAAGGCTGCAGGACGGGACCCAGAAGGGCCAGCTCAACCTGGACCTCTGGGCTCCCTGGGCCCTGCCACTCACTGAGCCCTAACACTCTCACGGGAGCTTTCAGGGGCTGCCCATGGCCATTTGCGGGGCCAAACCCCATGGCCCAAGACCACCTGCACCCAGCCCCCTGGGGTCACAGAGACTTCAACCTGGACACCCTCCTCTGTTCCAGGAACCCAGTGGGCTCTGCCATGGGCTGGCCCTCCTCCAGCTCCTCCTCCATCTCCTACAAGCCTGTCCAGATTGTGTTCCAGCCGGGCACTCACGGCATGAGTTGTTGGTACGGCCCCTCCAGTCCACGCACACGCCCTGGACTGCACACAGTGAGGCATACAGCTCCAGGCTGGAGCATACAACCTCCAGCTCTGTCTTGTGGCAGTAGTCGAAGACACAGCCCTCAAAGAAGGGCAGAGGCTCGATCACAGTGTGGCAGAGCTCAAAGACCCTGCAGAGGGCAAGGATTGTGTGGTAGGTACAGCCCAGCTTGACTGTCCTGGCCCCTGCCAGTTCCATAGTGAGGACTTCCAGGCCTGGGATGTCCCCAAGGGGCAGTGGATCTGTGCACCCAGAGGTCAGCCGTCTAGCAAGTGCTTTCTCTCTGCAAAGCCCCATCCCCATACACCCCCGTACTGGCAAAGCTGGGTGTGGCCCTGGTGCCGGGCTGTAGCCGACACCTGCTCCAATGGGCTGAGCAGCAAAGGCCTTAGGGATTGACTGGCTGGCAGAATCAGGCCACTGTTGCCCCTCCTGGGATCCCAAGCTGCTGCCCACCCCCCCCCCATTACAGGAGCCTTACTCGCTCAGGATCAACTTGCAGATAGGTGGCGGTGGGCATGAGGTAGGCGGGGTGTCAGGCACGGCAGAAGTGGGTGTTGGGGGCGGCCCATGGCAGAAGGGCTGGTCAGGAGTGTCCACCTTCCAGTGTTTGGCCATCGCCGAACAGGAGGTGGCCAGCTCCCCCCCAGGCATCCGGCACTCATCCTTTGTGTTGTTGGTGCAGGTGCCTGGGGGACAGGGCAGGTGAGCTGGCGGGGCAGGGATTCAGGAACCTAGCTCCTCACCCAGTGCCCGCAGCACCCGCAGCTCACCACACTGCCCCTCGGTGTTGTTGGCAAACATACTGAAGGGCACTTCCACTGAGAAGATAAGGCCCGAGAACATGACCTGCACATGCAGCTCTTGGATGGTCACATACATCTTGATGCCCACACGGGATACAGCAATGCCGTTCTTCTGGAAGCCAGGGCTGACCACCTCACCATTGAAGAGGATCTACAGAGGCACAGCTACCGGGTCAGCACGGCCCACCACAGCCCTACCACCTCCTGCCCCCCAGCGCGGCTGCCCTACCTGGTTGGTCATGACCCCCCCAACCAGCCTGCGGGTCAGCACCACCCAGTCTTCGTGGTACTCCACAATGATGGACTGTGGACAGGACACCCTGCTCTCCACGTCACAGAAGTCGTTGTCGACCAGCACACGGAAGTGGCCAAACACTGGCACAATTTGCTGCACCAGCACATAGGTACAGTCATCCAGGAAGGTGTAATAGGTGCCGTCGAACGTGATGTAGTGCGGGTCACCCCAGCCACTGCACACGCCTGCATGTCGAGACAGACTGTGCAGTGAGACGGGGCATGGGACCAACGCCCTCTTCACGCAGCAGGCCCCAGCCCAGCCCAGCCGCCCAGCCCGGGTGCCTGACCCTCCCTGCACCCTCACTCACACTGGCACTGATAGTGCTGGCAGCAGCTGTCTGCATCAGCCACCTTCAGGGCTGGGTAGCCATTGGCGCAAAATGGTGGGGTCAGCTCCGGGCACAGGCGCGGGCTCAGAGAGACGACATTGTCACCCTCACACGTGGCTTGGGAGCAGTTGGGCATTGCCCAGGTCTCTCCTTTCTGTAGAGACCGAGGCAGAGACAGGCTGAGCCACCCTCAGTCCCAGGGTCCCACAGGGACAGCGGCAGTGCCCGCAGGACCCCCGCCATCCTGCCGCCCACCCAGCCAAGTGGGCAGAGGTGCTGCAGTGGGAGCCGCCCCCTCATCCTGGCCACCCTGCTGGGCCTCCCTCAGGGTGTCTCCCACTTGCTTGGCCCCCATTCATCGCCCCTGCTAGCAGACACACCATCCGAGCCTGGAGGATGACCACAGGCTACGGCAGGCCCTTCCCAGCTGGGACATCTCTGATATACGCTGTGGCTTCTGTGACACAGGGACCCCGGGGGAAGGAGGAGGTTACCTTTCTGGGGGGTACCACGTTCAGGCATGATGAATTAGAGATATGCATGGAGGTGGCTGTGGACGCAGGCAGAGTGGGCGTGGGGGTGGGCTGGAGAGACGGGCAGGTAGGGTCTACTCCCCTCGTAACATGGCAATCCCAGCTGCACACGGCATGGTAACAGTGGCCGTCAAGGTCTGTCTGGTGGTATATGACTGACCCTGTGAGACAGCAATGCAGTGTAGTTAGCGGGACCCACAGGGAAGAGCTGCCATTCTGCAGTCTGGCAAGCAACACCCCACGGAGCCCAACACCTGTGTCAGAGCTACGAGAAGTCAAAGGAGACTCAGGGCCCCACAGGGACACCAGAGCAACCTGCTCATGCCCACGACACTGAGCTTGCAGACGCTGCAGGGACCTACTCACCTGCGGGATACAGCTGGCCGGACACGTGGCAGAAACACTTACGAGGCGAGGTAACCACAGAGCTGGAGGACACTGGAGAGGATGGGGATGAGGCCAATGGGGTTAGAGACCAGGTCTCAGTGGGGAAGGGCACTGTGGCACTCACGGTGCTTGAATGGCAGCCATCCGGCACATGGCAGCAGAGCACCCGCACCTCGTAGTCCAGGCACAGCCCCGAGGGCCCCTGCTGGTCGGCATTGCGGCACACCAAGCCTATGTCTCGGTCGCACTGTACCACCTGGCCGAGGGAGGCGATGGGGACCTCAGGGTGACGCTGGGAACGACACTGCACCCGGGTGACATCCTGAGGCCGGTGGCAGATACTGTGTCCCTCCTGGAGGATGTGCTTGTACGTCTCCACGTCCCCACCGTGGGACCCGGGCTCGGGCGAGTCCACATCGAACCAGGGGGTCCAGGAGCACTGGGGCAGGCAGTCTGAGGTCCTGGGTGCTGAGGTCGGGCTGGCTGAGGACGTGCGGCTTGGGCTAGGTGCTGAGACAGAGGTGGCCCTGGTGTGAGGCG